>JAOEHY010010605.1:0-11562 GCA_025447955.1 Psilopsiagon aurifrons | reverse complement strand
CCCTCCTCCCTGGCAGAGCATGAGACTCAGAAAGTCCTTGGTCAGAGCAAACATTACTGAGCAACAACTAAAAACATCAGTGTTATCAGAGCTGTTCCCAGGCTGAGAGTCAAAACCACAGCACTGCACCAGCTACCAAGAAGAAAAAAGACTGCTACTGCTGAACCCAGGACAACCTCAAAAAGATACATATGTGGAAGAATGTTGACCAAAATGAGTACAGAACAAGCAGAGGAGCCCTTGGTCAGTGTTTGTTTTAATTTAGGAATAAGCTAAATAATTTTAAGCTGGACTCAAGATGGAAACATATATTTTCAATGTATTTAGGACAAATATAGGATTGTCTGAACCAGCAGAACATTCACTTAGATGAAAACCCCTGTCATCTATGTATGTAGGTACATGTTCTACCTATGCAGTAGGCATAGGCCTTGAAACTGATATAGCTCTCCTTGAGACAATAACCTCTAGTAAGTGATTTTAGAGTCCAGGTCAACCACCCTATCTTCATAGAATGCCTTCTTTCACAGCGGTCTCCACTCCTTCATCGCCTCCTGTCACACGGAGAATAACCTGAGAAGATGCCCAGGGAAGTGCTAAATCACAAGAGCAGGTCTGGATGTGGACAGGGTGTGTTACTTTGCACTTCAGCACCCTTCAGAAGCTGGTCTGCAGCTAACGGATGATAACTAGCTCAACAGCAAGGACATTGCATCTGACAGCAGGATTTCATTCTGTGGCAACATCTCAGCTAAATGAATGCTCCAGAGCTTCAAATCTCTTCAGATGCCCTTCTGTCCAGCTGAAATCAGTGGCAAGTTGACTTGAACTAAACACAGAGAGGACTGTTGAAGTACAGTTGTGCACACATAGGTTTGCAACATTTTTGAATAAATTTTATTTTACAATTAAAGCATTACAAATGGATTTAAATCCACAGTTGCAATTAAACCCGCAGTTTCCTGTGTCTCCTAACTGCAGGCAGAATCTGAGTTTTATTCTGGGAGGAATCATCCCTTTTGCTATTTACTGCAGTTTCCTCAGATCTTGTCAGCTCTGCTAAACCACTAGATATGCTGTAAATGCACTTCTTAGCGTTCTCTGAGGGAAGTGGGCTGATAACTTTGGAAGCCCTTTTTCACGTTTGGTTTATTTGAATCTCTGGGTAAGTATTCAGAGTGTAGGATTTACATGTCATGTACATGATGAAAAAAAGACAGGAAATGCATCAACTTACCTAACTTCTTTTCCTTGTTTCTTCAGATTTTGCAAGACAGATTTTTTTATCGCACCATATTATTTTTTTTCCATAAGTAATCAGCCACATTATCCTATGTACTGTGGATTAATCAGCAGTTAGAAGTTTATGTACTCCAGTGTTTGTACAGATGTTTCACATTTGAGGACTGTTGCTAATATTTGCCTCTGTCCTCAGGTAAGACAAGATGTTAACATAATACAAAACACACTGATTTATTCTGCAAATATCTGAACATCAGGAGAATTTATTGGGGATAGTTTTGATCAGACACAGATAGCTGTAAACAGGGATTTTAGACAAAGTGGCCATTGAAGAAAACCATCCTGTTAAATAGTATATAACAAGACTTTGTATCAGCAGGCAGAAAATGAATCCTTTTACCACCCCATCACTTTGCTTCTGCAACGATTTTAGAGCAATATAAGATAATCTATGAATATCTCATGCTCTGGAGGAATGAGGCAGTCTTTCTTCGAACAACTGTAGGGTAGTAAAATTATCTTACCTGAATAAATAAGAATTCAAGGAAATAATTGGAGCATCCAGACTACTAGTCCATTTTGGGGGTTACATTTAAAGCTTATTCTCAAAAACTGTATAATTTTCAGCCTCTGCATTAGAACTAACATTAAGGAATTAAATCTTTGTCTACAGCAGGGAGAAAGGAGACCTCTTCTCATTGCTGCCACATCAGATGAAGGCAGCTCTAAAGGAGCTCTTAAACTCAGTGGATAAAAGATACTTCACTGCGCTGGGTCCCACAGGTAACTACTTCAGGTGCATTTCTTTCTTCAGTCCACTTGCTGCAAAGCTTGCCCAAGTTGCTTTCACTGGCCTGATGTTCTTTTTATTAAGCCACACTGAAGTTCCTAGAATGTTTAAACTGTACTTCACTGTGAAAATATTTGTGATTTAGCATTTGATTTTTCAGTAGTTGTGATTAGAAGCTTTTTGCAGACATAAAGTGTCATACCACAGCTGTAAGAAACTTCCCATCTAAAAGACCAAGACAAGGATGATGTTACAAACAGGTATCAATGAGGAAAACAATGAAAAATGATACACTAAGTTATGCAGGAAAAGCTATATACATGAAAAAGGATTGGAGAGCTGTTCTCTAATCTGGTAGGCCTGTGCTTCACTATGTAACTCCTTCATTTTTTTGGCTAGTTTTAGTTGGTTTTTAGTTTCCTTGGGGTAGGGACAGATTGAGCAGGGTAGAAGACTGAGAAGGATGGAAGCATTATTCAGAAAAAAAGGCTGTAGGATGAGAATAGATGGAATAGTGCCTTGTGTAACATGATTGGCACATGAATGAGTTCACTGGAAATGTAAACATAGAAAGGGACTATTGGAGAGGGTGTAAGATGAGCAATTCAAACTGATGAATAAATGTGGAAGTCGTTAAGACTTCCTACTCAGTGAGAAAAAGTGATGTAAGAAGAGGTTGGGTTGACAGGAATGATCAAGAGCAGCATTCCCCTTAGTGTTCTCAGCTGTGCCAGCCTCTTTGTGCGTGCATCTAGATCTTGGCTCTGGTTGGTTCTACACTATCTCATGTTGATCATCACCTGACGAATAATCACATGGCTTTGTGGGTAACTGCTGATGAGTGTTACCCTCTGGTTCTTGCTACAGCCTATGAAAAAGAACATAAAATTGGTGCTCTTGATTATTGAACTGTGAAACCCAATCAAACCTCTGAGATAATTTTAATCATATTAATTGCTGAGGCAACACACAAACTGTCACCCCTTTCCAGACTTGCTTTGTATCTTGCACTCGTACCAGTCAATCAGGGCCTGTGTGGGGAAGGCTACATCTCAATGATGATAAAATTGCTCTTATTTCTTTTGTGGAAGAGCCTAATCTGCCCAGCAAGCACCAGCTGGCTCTGTCTCCAGTTGTGTTCAAATGTTGGTCAGTGAAACACTTGTGTCTGAGCAGGTTAGACCATACCAAAACGATAGCTATGCAACTGGAGTGCACTGGCCTGTGGTAAAAGCTCACTGTACCAACCATTATTTCAGTGTATTTCTTCACAAAACATACTCACTGGGAATTAGCATCACATATTGAATTCTTCCTGGAATGAAATCCAGCCAAACAACTGCTTGTTAATAAAATTCTGGAGATAATGTTTTTTCCAAGGAGATCTTCAAACTCCCTGCTGCTTCGGACACTGGCTGTGATGAATGTGGTATTGCCTGCAGCACACTGTAGATTTTGACAGTGAGTGAAACCAAATATAATACTGAAGCCTGTAAAAAAACCGCTACCCTTCAGAAAGAAACTGTACATTTTTCCAGCCATACTCTGATATGAAAAATATTAGAATACTGTGGAACAGCCCTATCCTCATATTTCACATTTGCTGATACCAAGAGCTAACAGTTACCATTCCACCTCGTTACAAGTTTACCTGCTTAAGCTCTCAGTCATGGGTATGGCTGTAGCTCAGGGAAGCATTGCACTTTCAGATGTTCACAGTCTAGTATCAGCTGCACTCACAGAGAAATTAATTTCCTAGTGAGATTCTAACTTTAAAATAATAATACCCTAATAGAGACAGCAAAATAAAAGTATACTTAAAAAAAAACCCATGCATTTTCAGAGTGATAACTTTATTTGTATGCATTCAGTAGCACACAGGTTCTTTCACAGGAATATAAACATAGCAACATAGAAACATCCATACCAGATCTGACCAGTACTCCATTTCCAAGGATTCAAAAGCAGATGTAATAAACTTCACAGGAGGCAATTACCGGACAACCTGCTCCCAAGAGAAAGTTACTGCTTAATCCCCATCAGTATAATGTTTGGCCCATTTTACTAAATACAAAGACTCATGTCTCTTAGAAAAGTAATATATGTATTATAGAACAATCTGTATTTCTTGCTTATAGATTTCTGTACAGTAATATTTACAATCTATTGCAAAGATTACAGTCTCTCTCTGATGCCCTTATTGCAAATACTTGTTTCAAGGCCATAAAACCCAGACTTTGCACCTTCTGCCTGTTACAGTACAGCCATGGACATTGCCCTCATCACAGCACTAGAGCACCCTGAAACACTTGGGTAGAAACAGCACTTAGCACTGCACGCTTGCACTCCATTTCACTTAGTTTACATAATTCTAGTCAAACAAAGTAATTCCATTTATGACTTGCCTTTGCCCTCAGCCCCAGTTTTAGGTTTCCCAAAAGACTGGAAGGAAAAGACTTCACATGTAACAGTAACAGGAGCTGAGTGAAGGCTAGAGCTCCTACTCTTTGGAAAAAGAACTGAATTACCCATTCCAAGATGTACAGAGAAAGAAGGATTGTCATCTATGGTTGATGCCATCTATGCCAGTTCTGACATACTGGAAAAGGTAGGTTATTGGCTTACCCAGAAGTTATTATTGAATAAAGGGAATCTACAGCTTATCAGGGGAAAACCTTAGAGAGGACCACATGGTCTGTGAAGTAAATGATACCTGGGATAAACGAGGGTTCCTACTGGAGATTGAACAAAGCCAGGGAAATTTTGCCATGCATCACTGTGGAAAGTCACAGCAACCCCACTGAACTGTTCATAAAGACAAAAAGAGGGCTTAAAAATATTCATTATGGGGCCAGTTTTGATTTTTCTGACCTCTGCCATAAAACTTCATCAGTTTTGAGAAAGGCTGATGCTCAGTACTTTCAAGCAAATTAAACATATTTCTTTCTAACATTGAAAACTCATGACCAACACATCTTTCATCTTAACTTTTGGAAACTGCTCAATTAAAAGAGCAAAATCAAACAGAAGTTTGAAACTGAAACCAAACTTTTTTTTGAAAACAAAAGAAAATAACACTCTTCAGTGGCAGGCAGTGATTTGTAACACAAAACATTTTTCTTGCAGTCTGAGCTGTCTATAGTCATTCATATTTTCAAGGAAAAGTAGTCCTTAGCTCTGACAAATGCATATGAATATTAATGTAGTACAGCACCTTGCAAAGTGATCATGAAAAGAACAGATACGCCAAATTGTATTCTTGACTAATAAACCTAGACCTCATCCCTTAAAAACCTGCACCTTAGGTGCACAGATCTTATCACAATAAGCAGCATCTTGGGTTGGAGTTTTCTGAGAATCATCCTTTAAAAATAATGTAAAAAAAATACATAGAAAATTCATTATTTAATGAACATATCCCTATGTACTACCTTCCCTTTGAGTTTGCAGAAGCTCACTCATGCAAACTATTTAATTTTCTTCCAAGTGGAAAGCGGGTTCAACAATTATTTTATCTGGAATTGTTATCCATCCATCCCAACAACTGCAGACATGTAGACCTTAGTACACAACACTAGAAAAAGAAGACAAATGCCCTGCATTCCAGACCATGTCTGTAACTGGGAACTGACAAGTATATTTAACAGATATAAAAATGGAATCCAGATGATCTTGCTCTGAATTTAATTGATGTCAACCAAACCGTGTGATGAGCACCTGAAGGGCAACTCTTCCAGTGCACAACATTGGAGTAGTTTCCTCCTACCACCAATGTTTTATTGAATCTCTGATGCTCACCCTTGCCATTTCCACTCCTCCAGATGTATTTACCGAGAGCGGCAAGCACTTCAGAAACAGCTTGAGTGCTCAGCTGAGGCCAGCATCCACCCAGCTGTGTCAGCAGCTGTTTTGGGTCAGGAGAGGCAGCAGTGGGAGCTGTCATGGTGCAGGCACAAGAAATGCAGAGAATGAAAGTTGATGTTTCTGGTTTCCTCTCTCTGCAGATCTGATAGCCAGGTAAGACAGACATTAGGACCCCACATCCATGGTAACACAAAATAAACTTTTAACCTCTGCAGCACCCTCAGCTCAAGTCACTGCTATGCCAGCTGTGCACCTATCATACGAATTGGCACAACTGAAAGGATTTGGCTTTGACTGCTGGATTTTTTTTTGGCGGGGGGTGTGGCGGTGTTGCATTTTTGTGTGGTTTGCAGTGTCCACAAAGAAATGCTTTGGTGCAAGACATTTTTTAGCAGGCAATGACAGACTGAGGTAAATGTTTGAGGCACAGCCAGCAAATTCCATGAGTTATTGTAGAGGCCTCATTCACTACACTGATGATCTAAAGTACTTTTTATCAGCTTTTAAGACATATTTAGCTTGGCCAATCCAAATGAAGCATTTTATTGATGATAGTGAGCAAGGTGTTGTTTACACTGGGCATTCCACCCTACCAGGACATTTAGCTGGTACTGCTGTGCCCTGACATGACTTCTTGCCTTATAGCGCAGCGATTCTGTCCTGCACATCCCAAGCACAGCCCAAGCACAGCCCATACTACAGACCCATGCTAGGGAAGTGTGGCCATACATAGCCTGGGATACAGTTTCCTAAGCACACTGCTCACTCATGGTGCATAAAATTAAATGTGCTAAACCACAACCTGCCAAACCTTGCAATGTCATAGTTGGAGACAATATTGCAAACAAAGTGGAAGAGCCTATGTACACATGAACTGTACTGTTTTGCAGCAAGGCAGTAACAATGAGAAACCCTCCCTTATTTTTAACTACCTGTTTCTTGGAAACATGCTCCTGAAAATATTTTGGGCAGGGTTTTAAAGGCCACTCCTCCCTGCTGGCTTGAGCAAACTGTGAGACAAACTAAATGGATACAAGGTACTCCAGTTTGGCTTGAATACTCCCAGAGAAAGAGAGGCTTGGCAGGGATTTAGCTTACAACATGTTTGCCAAGTATCGCAGATAAAGCTGCCACAGTTAGTCCTCACCAGCCAAATGAATAACATCTAATGATGTCAGGATGAGACATGGACAAACAGCCCTGGCAAGACAGAGCCTTTGAACATGCGGGTGGAGCCTGTCTGCCTGCAAGAAAATGCCTGACCCAGAGGTCATTGCCACTTCATTCCCACTTTCTCCCCCCATGCCTGTTGACAAATTCATTGCCAGAAAGAGATGGATGCCCAACACAGACCTTCTGTCACAGCCTGGAACAGCATCCTGGGGCAGTGAGCTGATGCTGAATGTTATCATGGATGGCAGCTGCTGCCACACTTTGGTTTTACAGGAGCTTTCATTTCTTGCTGCCTTGCTGGGGCACAGTTCACAATCTCCACTTGTCATTGTGCTCTTACAAGCTCCTGTGTTTGTGTAAGACAAAGGCGGGTGAGGGTAGGAGGCAATAATAAAATATTAAACTTGGACGAAGCATTCATGAGCCATATGAGGGAAGAGTTTCTTCCTGTGACTGGTTTTGTTCAACTTCCAAGTCAAGGATTCTGAAGAAAGAGAAAAAATAGTGTCATTAATTATTTATCACATCAGACAAGCATAAAGTGATATTCTTAAGCTTTTATTCAGCTGCTTATGGCAACTGCCAACATAGTAAATTCCCCTCCCAGGAGATTTCCACTTGAATAATGAACATCCATATGAGAATGGCACTGAAACTCAAGGCTGAATAATCTTGATTAAACCTGGGAAGAAGGACACAGAGTGAGCCCCCTTCCTAAGAGTTTGAGGTACTGAGGTGCTGAACTGCAGAGTTTTAATCCAGGCAACATCCCACTGAGAAGCAGCAATGCCCATCTCACTGAGGACCTCGGTTTTCTGAAGCTCTCCACCCATGCTCAGGCTCTGCAATCATCACTCTGATGAAAAGTGTCAGGGAACCTGATCCCTCAAATAGCTGTTTTACTTACACGGTGCCCCACCAAGTCCCGGAGAGCTTATGAAAAATTAAATGGAGAACATAAAATATGAATGGAATGATCACTGGCCCATAAAAGCCCTGCAGTTCTTGAAAGATGTTTTGCACATAGTGAAGGCTGGATTTTAGAAAACAGGTTTCTGCTTTTTTTCCAAATATGGTGCCACAATTTTCAAGCCTCTGTGTAAAATGAGGAACTTTCAAGCATGTAGCTGGGAAAGCGAGGCACATCGCTCCCTCATGCAGCACAGGAGTCCATTGCTCACTAGTAAAGAGTAAGCAAACTAAGCAGAGCCAAATATGTGGATAAAGTGAAAACACATGAATATTTAGCTAGATGCTGCATTGTCAGAGAAAGTAGGGCTGAAAGAAAAGATGAACATTTTGATCAGAACTACAGTCCTGCAACCACATGGTGATAACAACTCTCAACTTAAATTCTGCCTTGCGAATGCCCTGGTGAAGAACCTCCTCTGCAGACTGCATGCTCCCTGGGGTGATCACCAGCATCTCCTGTCTCAGCTGCAGCACTGGAAAAGCTTAGCACTGTGCAAATGGATGAGGAAAGGGCCAACTGCTCCCTCCTGAGCAGATTCTACGGAGATAACCGTGGTTCTGGCCCTGGATCCTACACCCAGTGAGGGCATTTAAGAGCAAACAGGCTTTTATTTTGTTTTCCTTCAAGGAAATATGGGTGGTTTTGTTACATGGTTTCTGCTTGTGGTGAAATCTGCCTCCCATCCTGCATGTACAGCAAGGTCAGCAACTGCAATGAGCAACAAGCTTCACAAACTGCCCCCTGCATCGTTTTGTTTTTGTGCATCTCCCTGGCCTTTTATCAAAGAAGGATGAGAAAGGAGAAATTATTAACTTCAGGAGAGCCTGTCTTCCCTCTAAGGCAATTCGGGAAAGGATCTGTTACGTAACAGCGCTTCTTTAAGCTGTCAGCTGGATACCTGACAACCCTTCTTATCTACAAGGGCTTGCAATGTTTGCGTGAAAATGGCTCTCCCTGCACCCCCTTCCTCCTCCCTCAACTTGCAGGAAGAAAATAGACATTTGAGAAAAATTCGATTTTTAAATGCGATCCAAATTTCACATAATTAAAACCAATTTAAGGTAAGTACACGGATTTTTGCTTTATATAGATAAAAGGAATCAGAAGTGACAGTCCCACATCCATGTAGGAATGAGGCTCAAGCACTACTTATTTCTCTACATTCATAAGGCCCACAAGCTCTATCAACAGCTGAATCTACACTAAATAATGTTCTTCTTACACACCAATTACGAACTGTCAGAAAATACACATGTAATCCTTCATATCAAGACCTACTCATGCCATTTTTAAATGCCACACTGTAAGTTGTAGTACTTATCCTAAGGGCTTAACATATTGGAAGGAGAAAAAACCTGTTATCTACTAGATTATCAATACCAAAATCTCCATGAATACAGTTCTTTCTTAGGAGATCAGATGGAGAATAAACACCACTGTTACTATAACCAGGATATCACTTTCACCAGGGCTACATTTCTGTTGCTTCTGTCTATGATGTAACTGATCTCCAAGTCTAGATGCCACACATTTGCATTAATTATCTCCAGTTTAAAACAGTGAAGTACCCCTCTAACCAAAGCAAACATCACAACTGATTTCCAGCAACCAGCGCCAAACCACACAGCAAAACCCACTGCAGAGGAGCCAAATACACTACAGTCAAACAGGACAGAAAACAAAGCCTGTGAATGCAAGGGAGCATTTCACCTGGAGCAAACTTTTATGGTCCCAACAGAAAGGTGAAGAGGAAATGAGATTGCCAGCAGGAGCACTGACTCTGCTTTGCCTTCCTGATACTTGGAGGTGCCTATGTGTAAGGGGGAAGGGAAAGAGTGAGGGCCAGTAAGGAGAAGAAAACTGTAGCAGCGTAGTATGAATACAGTGTATGCCTAATTAGTAATAGTTCCAGTTCTGTTATCTAAGAAACTGTAATTAAGGGTTGAACATTTTTCTAAGTTTTTATTCTACCATTTAATATAGCAGAAATTGGAGAAAACAAGCTATTTACAAAGCAGGAATCTGCAAAAGACAGACATCCCTCATAGACACTGACTCCTTAATTTCATGTATTTGTTTGTATTTTGTAACAACACAGATTTCTGCTTTGCAAAAAGGCTGTACTGGAACACTTTGTATACAAAATAGTTCCCTTTAGTCTTCATGAAAAGACTAAAATAAACTAAGAAAAACCAACCGCTTGATAAAGAGGAAAGAGAAATACATAAATCAACAGGGTGAGGCTTTGCACACACCTTGAGGCTGCAATGCGCGCTGAGAGAAGCCATCATGCCAGTTCCTGGATCACTTTGTTAGCCTCCTTGGCTTTCTTACACGTGTACAGCCATTTGATTATCCGAGCGTTGCGCTCAATCACGGAGGTGCTGCTCGGGACCTGCTCTGTGAGTTCATCCTCCAGCAGCCCCTCATCCCCGCTGTGCCTCGTGAAGTCGCTCTCGGACGTTGCCACACTGATGCTGCGGATCTTGAAGGAGATGTTGTCAGACACCACGGAGAAGTTCTCTCTCCCGAGATCCTCGATGACCTCCTGATCCAGGCCACAGTACTTGAAAAATGTATCAAACTCGGAGAAAGACTTCGAGTAGCGAGAGCTGATGTCCGACTGGGAGCGATGGAGACCTCTCCTCTTCACCTCCTTGACCTCTTCAGGAGGTATACTCAGTTTTGAGGGTCTCTCATGCTCTTTTGTACATACCCCTGGTGGTTCAGCGCTCATAGTGATGGCTTGCTCCGCTCCATGGCTGCTCAGCTCACGGTCACTGTCTTTTTGTGAGAGAGGCTCTTTGAACTCGGTGGCTGCAGTGTCCTCCATGACTCTGGGCATCTCAGGGGAAGCCAGCTGCTTTTCCTTTACAGACCCTTGGAAGATCCTCCTCACTAAGTTCCCCCGTGAGCTGTCCTGGCTTTGACCTCTCCCGAACTCGCATTTCTGGCGGTAAATCACCAGGGAGTCCGGCCGCATCTGCCTCCTGGGGGTGCTGCGTCTGGCTATGGGAGGGCCGTGCTGCAGGGGGGCCCGGCAGGAGTACACCGCCTTCGCCAGCTCCAGCGGCTTCGCGCCCTTCCCTCTCCCAAAGTCCCTGCTGGGTTTCTTGCTCTCCACCGAGCAGGTCTCGCTGCTGCTCTCCGAGGCTGAGCTCAGCACGATGACGGGCTCCTGCGTGGTGCTGATTACCCGCTGGCTTTTTACGTACTTGGCCTTATCTGCTGCCAGCCTCTCCACGGCACTTCTCCTGCCGGGGCTGCCGGCCTCCATCTGCCTGCGGAGATACTCGGGCCCCTTGTTAAGGAGCCGCAGGGTGAGGGAGGAGTGCAGGTCGGAGATGGCGTGCATTCTCACGGCCCGGCGGAGTTCAGTTGGCATAGCAGTTCCAGGGGCGCGGGTCCTGCTCCCAGTCCTGGCAGGGAACGGGGGAAAAAGAAGAAAAACACCGTATAAACCTCTGCTAAGAGAAGGGGGAAAGGCAAAGGGTCGAGGACACCGCGGGCGCCCCGCCGA
>JAOEHY010010602.1:0-30788 GCA_025447955.1 Psilopsiagon aurifrons | reverse complement strand
GGATTAGGAAGACTAAACACAAATAACTGCTCTAATGCGAAGCCTAATCACGTATGTGCTAGCAATGTCATTCCCCAAAATGTACAGGTACCCGCTGAGAAGGTAATAAGTTAACGGTGTGAGAAAAGGATGGCTATGCCCCTAGGGAAAAGCCTGAGGTGGATTTTACTCTATGGAATACTGAGCAGCTACTAAGATGGGAAAAAAAATATCATAAATCTTGTTTTTCCCCTAGTTTGGTGTAGCTGGGTGCCTTACAAGCTTTATTTCCTCAATCCCTACCCAATTTCCCCCATGCTCCATCCCTGGATGTTCGAGGCGAGGCTGGACGGAGTCCTGGGTGACGTGGTGTAGTGCAAGGTGTCCCTGACCATGCAGGGGGGTGGAATGAGATGATCTTAAGAGGTCCTTTCCAACCCTAACTATTCTGCGATTCTATGATCTGTCTTCACAGGCTTCCCTTGAAGCTTCTGCCCCTGCATCAGCACAGCCCCAAGTCACATCGCCCTCGCCACTGAGACACTCGGGCACGTCCTGCTGCCCCTGGTAGAGGGCACAGGGCCAACGGTTCTGCGGTGCATCCGTCAGCCAAGCTTTTGACCACACACGTGAAAAGGCCGCTGCCACACGGCAGACACGAAGCTGTTAACTCTTCGCTCCTTAGCGCCAGGACAACCGGTGGCACCAAGCCACACTTTTAAAAGGGGCAGGTGCCGGGGAACACGCTTTTAAGCGTGAATTGAAGCTCAGCTGCGCTTTCCCCGCTAAACCAGGCGACAAGGCGGCGCCGACCACGCGGCGCCGCACTGGTCCTCCGGGAGCGCAGCACGCGCATGCGCGAGAAGCAGCAGGCCGCGGGCGGGGGAGGTTTGTCGCTCGGTGGCGTCCGTCGGAGCGCGCCCGGATGTGTCTCTCCGTGCTCGCCGTAGGTTGACATGGCGGAGTACTCCTGCGTTAAATCCACCAAGCTCGTCCTCAAAGGGGCGAAAGAGAAGAGGTGAGGGCCGGGTTGTCCGCCGGCATCTTCTGCCTCCCGCTTCCCGCTGCTCCGGGCGCCGCGGCTGGGCTCCCCGCTGGGCCGGGGACCCGTCGGAGGGTGGTTAAGGGTGGGCCCTGGCTGTGCCGTGCCGTGCCGTCCCGTCCCTCCGGCTGCGGGTGTGCCCGGGCAGGGCGCTGGGGCAGTGAGCCCCTCGCTCCCGCCTGCTGTCTGTGACCCCCTTCTGGGCGGACTGGGAGCAGGTCCGTGCGAGAGAGCGGGCTGGCTGGGAAAAGGGCCGGGTCGGAGGCACGTTCTTCTTTGCATCTCTCTTTGCAGCAAGAAAAAGCACAAGGAGAAGAAAAGGAAAAGGGAAGAGGATGCGGCAGAGCAACTTGATATTGTTGGTGAGCTGCTTTCCAGATTTATGTGACAGTGTGGATACTAGGGGATGGCGAAGCTGAAGAGGTTGTTACGGGGCTTTGCAAAGGAAATGTAGCTTCTGTAAAGATTTGTGACTGTCTCAAAACGTTATTTGCATGTTGAGGTTTCCCTAGACTCCAAATGGAAATTCTGACACCAATAGGATGGAGCTTCCACTTATCTTTTTAGCTGAAGCATGTTCATGCCTGATCTCAAACTACTTATCAGCTTGGTTTTTATTTTTATTTTCTTTCTGATTTTCTCTCCAATAGTATTTGCGTCAGGAGGATAAACTTTTTAGGACTGCAATGCTGCTGTCTAGTGAGGGCATTTCTATGTAAACGACTTACATCTTCTGTTACTATCACTTTGAAGATTAGTGATTGGATTTCCTGTGCTTTCTGTTCTTACTCTGCCACTAGTTACTTTCTGACTGCATTCTTTCATTCGCTCAACTTTCTGTCCTTTCAAAAGGAAAAGAGTCTTGGGGGCTCTTGTTTCTTGGATGGTGCGTTGAATCTAGATCTGTATGCATGAGTGGAATGTTCAGGGTGTATAGGACAAGACAAATAACTATATCTTGTATAAAGATATGGGAAAGTTATTTCAGCTCAAAGCAGAATAACTTGCCACATTTACCATGTGAAAAAAAAGATATGTTCAGATTAATTAAAAATAGTTATTATCTTAATTAGGTAGGAAGTATTTGTAACATGGTATGCCAGGAGAAAATTTTACTGTTTAACAGCTACAAATGTCATAATTCTAAGTCATTCATCCGAGTAGGGATACCTCTAATGTTGGTAGAATTCTGTGGGGCTCAAAAATTCAAATACAGATTGGCTTGAATAACCTAAACATAAGGATGGCAGCTCACCTGAAGTATTTTAAAAGCAAGATGAGCTAGTTTTTCTGTTTCTTTTGGAGAATCTAGTAATTGGATATGGCCCCTAAAATGGTCCAGAGAAAAAAGAAAACACAAGATGCCTTCCTTGCAAAGTGTATATTTGCTGCTGAATGGATCAGCTTGCTCTATGGACTAACACAAAGAAGGGTTGAAGTGCAGGAGCCTGTAACTAGGGATGACAGGGTGGCTGGAGCAGCAAGACATCGCAATTCAGCAGCAACACTGTGAAGTTTGCTCTGTGATATAGAATAATTCACAAAGATCTGGAGATGGCAATAGCAGTTATATCTCTGGAATTTCAAATCTCTGAGAAGACACTTCTAGAAATACCATCTATAACTGCTGTAATCAGAAGTTGTAATTACGCTATTAACTCTATTTGTATTTTAGGAAACTGGTGGGCTGTCCGTAATTTTGGTGAAATTACGGGAACGATAGCTATAGAAATGGATAAAGGAGCTTACATCCATGCCCTCGACAATGGCTTGTTTACGCTTGGAGCACCACATAAAGGTTTGCTGCAGGAAATTTGCAAATAAGTAATTTTAGTAATGAAAGGCACAATAGCATAAAATGAGCTTGACTCAGAGGCACGTAGTTTTACAGCTAAAAAGGCTTAAACCTTTTATGCGATAAACCTAGCCATAGCATGCAGATGACTTAAACCTAATGACTGTCGGTTTCACTGATCTAGTTTCTTGCTGGTTTATGTGTACAATAAATTGACTGCACTGGAGATGATCACCTGTTAAAGGCCATACTGCTTACTGGATAAAAAGCAGTATAACTTTTATTAAATCCTATAAAATCTTTATGGTGTCATTTCAGGAGTGAAACTCAAGGCAGATGAGTTTCAAGGCTTATTGCTGCATCCTCATCTTAATGTATGTGGTTTATTGCTGCACAAGTGGGATGCTAATGTGGTCAAATAATTAGCTTGTCCTTACTTTGAATTTAAGAGCCCTCAGTCAGACAATGAGTGCTCCAGAACACTGAGCTGTTTTTCACCTCCAGTGTGAGATCAAAGCAATGATGGCAGTATTCTCTCCTTTTGGTTTCAAGGGATAGAGAGGCTAGTAGTGTTTAGGATGCCAAGTTGTGTTATCATATCTGAACCTTAGTTCATTTTGTTGTGGAAAAAATAACATTACAAATAGATGAAAGTTTTCAAAGCCACCTGGAGAATTATGAAACATTCTCAACTGTAAATTACCTTATACAAGGAGCGTCTTTATTTTGTCTTGCTGTAAGCACTTTAAGTACATGAAATGAGCACCTGCATTACTTTCTTAAAGTGAATATTCAAAAAAGGAATTTTTAAAGGAATAAAATATTGCAGCTTTTCATAATACATAGCAATGGCAATCTTTAATTATATTTGAAAGTGCAGTATTAACAGGCTAAAATACTGCGTATTTAATATTTCATACTTAACTAATGGAAAATTCATTCTGCAGATGATGAAGGCCCTAGTCCTCCTGAACAGTTTACAGCAGTAAAGTTGTCTGATACAAGGTAATTAGTGAAACAATGTTACCAGCTTTGATACTTGTTATCTTTGTTTCTCCTGTGAATAAATGTTTTGATATTCTCTTGAAATAATCATCTAGTAAAAATGTTTGTGATGTGTTAGGTATTGTGTATTGCTTGAATTAAAGATTCTTTGCATTTTCTCTTTGAGGATTGCTCTGAAGTCTGGTTATGGTAAATACCTTGGCATAAATTCAGATGGACTTGTCATTGGACGTGCAGATGCAATAGGGTCAAGAGAGCAATGGGAACCTGTCTTCCAAGATGTAAGCTCTTTGGAGTAGTTGAATTGACTTTCCTAGCTTTTGACTGTATTTTAAATTAATCTATGTTGATGTTCTTTGCCTGTCAAGTAAAAGCCTTCTGCAGTCTCTTCTATATTGTAACTTTTAAACTTCTGGTTTCCCAGGTGCAATGCATCTCTATAATTGGAAGCTCTTAGAATACTTCAAGTTAATGAATTTTGGACAGCTATAAGCATCTTAAGAATAAAGGAGCCAGCAAGTCCATTGGCTAGCTATTGACATGTCCATACATAAAAGACTAAAATGCATTCGCAGAATTACTTGGTATATTGTAGAGAATAGATGTTATGAGTCATGGATTATATGTAAACTCTTTATACTAACAATATGTGATATTACATCTGCAGAAGAAAATGGCGTTACTAGGAGCAAACAGCCGTTTTATTAGATGCAATGAAGAGGGAGACATAGAAGCCAAAAGCAAAACTGCAGGGGAAGAAGAAATGATCAAGGTAATCTGTAACTTCCACAATTAATTTGCAATTGGCACAGACATTCAAATAAGCAGGTGTCTGTGTGCTGCAAATTACTGTTAATACAATTAGAATATCTTTCTATAAGCTGTCAAGTGCTTTGGTCACAAGAAACGTAAATGACCTGTGGGCTACATAAACAGAGGTACTTCCAATAGAGGTAGGAAGATACATTACCACTAGGGAATGGCAAGAAGAAGGAAGGGGGCAGGACAGTGTGTGATAGTGCAGATAGTTCTGAAATAACTTCTTGGTATTGAAGAGATAAATTATGACTGTAGCAGGGACAGAGAAGGTTTACCATGATATGCAGAAGGGGAGATGTTTTAAGTAAGAGTATGTAAAAAGACTATATTGACTTTATTTTCACACGGAAAATATATATGTGCCTTCAGTTACAGGTAGGTGTCTGTGAGAGCAATAATACTTTTAAATCAGTCTCTGAAAAAGGCATTTTACCCCTGATAAGACTAAGAACTGTAATAGTGCTTCTCCGAGACAAAGGCAATCATGTTTTACGGTAGCTTTGAGGATCGCATTTAATATTTCTCAAGAGGCAGCTTTTGCTTTTATTGCATTTGTTTCTTGTTGTGAATTAACCAATTTGAAAGCTGTGAACTTTCATTCTGTTACTAAGGATATGTTGTTGTCTTTACCTGGAACTTCTGGTTTTAAAAATAGAGGCATTTTCTGTTCTGTTTTGTTTTTCTCTCAATGACTAGATTCGTACTTGTGCTGAAAGAGAAGCTGAGAAGAAAGATGATATTCCACATGAAGACAAAGGAAACGTTAAACAGTGTGAAATCAATTATGTGTATGTAGTTCAGAGCAGGTTCAAGTACTTTTTTGCGCCTCTCTTTGGGGCTGTCTTTGGAAGGGCCAAGCTCCCACACAACTTCTCACACTCTTTCCCCTCAGCAGGACAAGGCAAGAAAACAGGATGAGAAAGCTCATGGGTTGAGAGAAAGATGGAGAGATTGCATACCAGATACTGTCACAGGCAAAATAGACTCAACTTGTAGAAAACTATTTAAATTTATTGCCCATTAAAGTAGATTTATGAGTAGGTAATGAGAAAGACAAAAATCAAAACCACCACCTTTCCTTCACCCACCTCCCAGACTTCACTCCAGACTACTCTACCTGCTTCACCAAGCAGGATGGGGGTATGGGTCAATATATGAGACCTTCTCTCTGCCATTCCTTTCCTGTTCCACTTTTTCCCTGACATGGTCCTCCTCTCCATGGGCTGAAAGGGAATATTCACTCCACTGCCTGAAGCACCTCCCTCACTCTCCTTCTGAGTCCTTGATGTTCACACTGCCATCTCGAAAACTTCTGGTTTTACCTCTCCTCCTCTGCCTGTGTGGCATTTTGCCTGTTCTTAAATACATTTTCACAGAGGTGCCACCAGCTTTGCTGATGGAGTCATCTACATCCTGCAGTGGCTCCAGCATGGGGCAGGCCCTGGCCCTTTCACACAGAGACCACCCCTGAAGCTCCCCACTACCAGCACCTTGCCACCTACACCCGGTACACTTTCCCTCCCTGACTTACCATGCTAGTAGTTAAAGAAGAAGCACTTTAGAACTTGTAACCACATCATGCTGTGTAGCGTTTACGCCTATTTAGACTGAAAAAAAAAAAACCCAAAACCCTGAGTATCTTCATCTACAGAAGACTTAGTATTTGGTACTGTAATGGTTTGCTGGGTTTTATTAAGCCAGTTGTCCACTGTGTAATAGAAGTGAAGATTCTTATCACAGCTGCTTCTTAAAAGTTTTCAATAAAGAAACTACAACATATTTTTTTTTCCCTCCCCTTACAGAAGGAAATTCCAAAGTTTTCAAGACAAAAAGCTTAAAATAAGTAAAGAAGATACAAAGGCCCTTAGAAAAGCCAGGAAAGAGGGCACTTTTCATGAAACACTGCTCGACAGGTACTTTGGAGTACAAGAAATAATGCCATGATTTAAAAACTACTCTGAGAGGGAATTATAGTAAACCTGGGGTACAAAAGAGAGCTACGTTTCATGGGGTGGGGTGTTAAGCATTTCCTCTTGGCTCAGTGATCTGCCTGAGTTCTGGGGTTGGCTTCTTTTTGTGGTCTGCATTTTCACTTCTTAAGTTCATAGGTTTGGATTTACCCAGAAAGTGATTGTTTCACAAAACTTTAAGCATTTTGGAGAGTGGAAAGCTGCATTTTAAAGAGAAATAGCATTTATTAAGAACATTCTGCATACAATCTAGTAGGAATAATCTTTTTCCCCATGTAAGCTGAGACTATAGAAACAGTTTTTGATTTTTAAAACATTTCGTATCAATATGTAGCAGAAATATTTGTATTAATTCAGTTGATGGAATGCAGAAGACTATTCTGATAATTGCAAGTGATGGGAGAAGACTCCTGGGACATCAGAGGTTGTGTGTCAGTTTCCAATTGCACTGAATCTGAATTCCATTCCTCAGGGTGGAGAAAAAGCAATTCATGATGATTTGAAGGGAAACACAAGGTTAACTTTAGACATTGCAGTTCTAGCTCCTTAAAAAACAAAGTTAATTAACAAATCCAAAGTATTGTTAAGGTTTATATGCACTTCACTGAAGTAAAGTTTAAGAAATATTGCTTTTAATGTTTAATGATTTGAGGAAGCTAAAATACCTTGTTGTAATCATATGTAGTCTAAATCTTCTTTCATTGCTTTTTCCATACAGGAGAGCAAAAGTGAAATCAGATAGATACTGCAAGTGACAACCAGCTGGTCCATTTTCTTCTACAGTTTTGATGACAGTGTCATAATTAAAAAGAAGAGTAAAATATTTTGTAATTATTTTTTATTGAAGGAGTTTTGCTGATGTTTTTATTACCTTAGTTTTAAAGGATTGCCTGAGAGTTGTAATTGTCAAACTAATGTCACCTTTCACTAGTGAATACTATTACATTTACTCTGGAACTACATGCTATTGAAATAGTGAGATAATTATGTAATGGGAAAGAAATTGACCCACTCGTTCTTCCAAAGCTCATGAAAGGAAGCTGAATGAAGAGACAGGGCAGAAGTCATTAAGGGCTGAACAGAATGGTGATGAAGTTCAAAAGCAAAATATGGTTAACGCACTGAACATGTAAGAAGTATGTAACTATTGAACAAGAAGAAATAATTGAAAATGCATGTCTTGGAACACATCCTCTCAGATCCTGAGTAGGACATCTGTGGACAGCCAGTGATTCAGGTGAGGACTGGGCCAGGATATTCAGCCTTCGTAAAACAATGTTTCTAAACAGATAAATGATGTAATCCATATGTTGGAAAAAGTATTGACAAGTCACAGATCCCTACTACAAATGAAAATGCAGATGGTTTCATAAGAAAAGGGGATGGCTCTTGTGTGTTATCAGGCTGCTTTGTTTTTGCTGGTTTCTCTATGGCATGGACTTTATTTAATAAAAGAGCGGGGACTTTTTTTTTATGGTCATGTATAATATGCATTCCTGGTATCTCATAAAGTACAGTACCCTTGTCTGCTCTGATTACCAAGAAGATTTACAGTAACAGCATCTCCATAAGAACTATCTCAGAACAACTGCTTACTCTCTTCACAGCTTCTGTAATCTGCATCATAATGATTACTTGGTAAGAATGTTGAGCGTTTTCATGGGAATAATTTAAATTGTCTCTCTGGAGCTCCTCCTGGCTATCAGTTTGAGCTGCACACATAGTACAAAACTGTAAGCTCATGCAAGATAATGTGTCTAAAAAGAACACAAGAACAGACCAACAGAGCCTAGTCAGTAATGGCAGTTTATATTGGTCTAGTTTCGTAAGCAGTCGGCCTTGAGAAAAAGGCACAAAGAATTTAAGTACATCATAACTGTTTAAACCTTTTATTGACTTTCAGCATGAAAACAAATAGCTGGTTAAGAAAGGCTAGCTGTGGTTAGCAATAGAAGCATGTAATTTTTGAAAGAACTTAAAAAATATGGATATAGCACACACACATTATGGAACCAAAAGAAGAAAATCTCCAGAGGCTGGGCACATTCATGAGGTAACATTTTTAGAAGAGCAAACAAAAGTCTAAACCTTCCACAGATGGCATTTTTAAGCTTATCATGCTCTATCAGTGCTCTGTCCCACTGAGTACCGAGACTTTTGCCACAGGGTTTTTTCTTCTAAGGCAGCATAAGTTATGTATTTGTTTTATACCTGTTAAACCTACTCCTTAATAGCTATTTTATAAGAATAGGCACACTCACTAGTTCCTTGTATGAATATCTATCTTGGAACGAGTGCCTTTTCTTCCCTCTTCAGGTTTTTCTGTTGAGACAACAAATGAGAAATCAAAATGCTGCCTCTGGGGAGCTGGTTTGTGCAGTGATACCGGGACTGTTGTGCTTGTAACTTTCTTGTACAGACAAATCCTTGGAGACCATGTGTCATTCCAGCTGCTTCACAAGTTTCTTGTTTAATACCAATAGAAGTTATAACAGAATGCTGAGAAATTAAATAAGTAGTGTTTGTGTTGAATTAAAAAAAAAAAATAGTAAAACAATCAAATGAGAATTTTCTCCTCAGTTTTCAGAGGTACAAAAGCCCCCATAGTGGCTGGGGGTTTTTAACTTAAATAATCTCCTAGAGAACTGTTTTTTCCCTTATGTCTATCACTTATCTTATTGTATTTCAGGAAATGCTGTTAACCAAAATGTAATAGTATCATGTGGACACATAAACTGAGTGAATACTTGAGCTTTTTACCAGTTCAACAGCTTCATTTTAAAGTCTTCACAGATTTTATTTTTCCTTCTAGTACAAAAGCACGTAGCAGGAATGATGGGAAGTTATCTTTATTTCCTATCTATTTCTATTAAGTATGCAGTCTTTCAAGAATGCAGGCAATTGCTGGAAATATCGACATGTTTGTAGTTAGTCTCTGTATTAAAACATTTGTAGGAAGAAATTGCAATTAGCAGAACTGATCCTTGATTCTGATTTTTTAGGTATTTCCAGAATTATGTTAAACTTCCCTCACATGCTGATAACCCAGTTATAAAATCTCATTGACTGTATCAGTTCTGGATATTTGGCTTGTATTAAGGGAATGGCTCCAAGAAAAATTAAAAGCATGTAAACTACCAATGTTAAGTTATTCGTAATATAACTTAAGCCCTGTACAATGATGTAGTCCAGAGAAAAAGCTCCCTGTCTTTTAGTGGTCTTGAGAGAGAATAGTTGGCTTTGTCAGGGAACTCTATGTGTAACCTGATTGCTGTCAAATAAGAATAGATACCCTGTCAATCAGCAAACCCTATAGGCAAAGTGTAAGGCTAAATTTTTTACCAGTAGCAGAAATGGTCAAGCAGATGAAACTGTTTGTATGTGTTGCTTAGAGGCTTTACAATCGCAGTGTATGACCACATGCTCCGTGACTCAATTTTTGTGAAGAAAGGGGCTATGCTGCCTTTTCCACAGTTAATAAAGGCTGTATTTTGAGTTCAGATATTGTCAGAAAAGATGTATTGTGCACATTTAGGTGTGACAGAAGCAAGTGCTGAATTTTCAGGGAGAAGGCCAAAAGCTAGGGCTTAATAGACAATTGTTGGCAAATGTTGCTAGCCAGAGTCTGAGGAATTCTTGGAAGAAAATGCAGCGTAGCTGTGGGTTGTGCTATCACAGGAAAAAACACGTGACTGATTTTTCCCCAGAGCTCCTCCGTTTGGTCTAGGACTGGGGTTTAGGATTCCCTAATAGTTCTGGTTACAGGTACCAGAGCACATGTCCCTCCCCAGAAATGTAAGTAACCTCATGTACAACTATCATGGTTTAAACACCAGCATCATGGACCTGGAAGTGGCCATGATGCCAAAACTACTCATGGAAACACTGGGAAAGAGATGGCACCACAAGGAGCAGGCTGCAGGCCGGAGTAATTATTTATTTGGCATTTCATTGCAGGTGTCGCTGATCCACAATCACCGTGAATCTTAAATGCATCTGAAGAGAGTGCTGATGGTTGAAATAGACTGATGTGGCAGTATCTGGTTTTCCTTTCAACAATAGAAAGGAATTTTCAGTTTCCTGTTTGTCAGTGTAAATAGGAGAATGCAAGGTGTAAGTGCTATAAGTAGGTCCAAGTGATAGTAACGGAAGCATGTTTGTTATAGACCTTGCAATAAGTGAAACAAAAAGAAATGCTACAGCAAGTGAAATGACATTGTCCTAAGAAGAAGTAGTGCTGGATTCAGCAAGGGACAAGCAGCATTGCAGGGAATAAGGATACTGTAGTAGCATGGGGTCACCCTGTGTTGAAACTAATGGTACGCTTGATTCTTGCTAAAATGTGTCCTGAGAATAACACAGAAGCAGAGGTCTGGGGAATTCACTGGAATTTTAGTTCCAGAAAAGGAAATGAAAGGTATGACAAAACAGTGAAGATCAGTATGTCTGTTGAACTGTTGCTATAAGGAGTCCGTTGGGGTATTTTCCCACTGGAGGTATTAATGGAGTCTTGGTGATACCATGTCTAGCAGTAGTGTTAGCACAAAGAACTTTAACTGAAGCAGAGAGAAAAGGGGAGGTAATTTGTGCAGCCTCACCTTGTGGAGGAAGGAACAAATCTTGGGAGTGGTAATACAGACTGGATGGATGAGTACAAGCAAGCAAAGGGTAGACATGAAGTACTAGGTGTCAGTGACATCAGCTGTCAGTACAGTTAATGAGTAAAGCTGCACATCTTACGAAACTTTTTTCTTTTGACTTAACTTAGATTTGTTCCATCAATTTTCAAAAATCTAGACAACAAAATGGTACTGGTGTGGACTCTGTAGCCACATTCTGGTAGGAATGCAGCAGAACAGCCATAGTCAGGCAAACACGGGTGCTGGAGGATGTTAACAATTCCTTCAACCAAAAATTTCTTTATTGCTGAAAGAACTAAACCAGAAGTATAAAAAGGCTTCAAAAAAATAAGTTGTGAATGTTTAATGTGATGAGGGCATAATTTTATCCTCAGAGCATTCAAAGCTTTTCATTTTGCAAAGTCATAATTTATTTTCTACTGTTAAAAATATCCTAAAGATGGTAAAGCATCTAGATGAAGGTAAAGATAGCAAGTGTGAGAAATGGTCTCTAGATAAAACAGTAAAGCAGCTATTTATTCATGTGTTTGCAAAAATGGGTGTCCTGGCAATTAGGCACACACAGCAAAGGTAGAACTTTGATTTGTATTTCCTACCCTGTCCCCAAGTTCCCTCCCTTGTTTCCTCATTGGTTGGGTACTCCAAGGTTTACAGCCTATCCAGCACATATAATCTACATGCTAACTGTCCCACCTCTGTTTACATCTCCCCTTACTCGATTTCGTACCCCCCTTCCTCTTATTTATTTGTCTCCTTTTATGGTTCAGTTTCATAACTCTGGCAGACATGTGGTGCCCCAACTGACTGTTTAACTACAGAACCAGTTTGCACCACCTTAGTTTCCTAGGTTGTACAAAGATAGCATTCTTTTTAACCAGAGTGTGTCTGTTACGCAAAGATGACATTGTCTTTAACTACAGAGTGTGCCTGTTTAAGTCATGGTATTTCAAGCCTTTTGTTTCATTCCTGTAGTAACTGAGCCCCAGCCCCAATATTGCAAAGTCTTAATACTACAAAGCCTTAATGTTGCAAAGCCCCAATGTTGTAAAGCCCCATCCCTGATATGCGAAATCATCAGTTTCTCTCACAGTAAGGCACCTAAAAGCTGCCTGCTCCAGAAGTGAAAGTTAAGCAAAAGGGACTGCAGATGTTTAGAAAATAACAGGACTAACTTAATTTGACTATTTCTCACATTAGCCTGCCATAGTATGTTCAGTTACCTGTGTGTAAATGCAGAATTATTGCCTGGTATTTGTTTTCAACCAGAAAAATTTGCCTGAGCCCTAAGGAAACAAAGCAGTTTCTTATGTGTAAAAGACACTCCCATGAAAATCTCAAGGTTTCTCCTGTTACGCTGTAATTTTCCTCATTTCCTGAATCCCCTAAATGGTTCTGTATATTCTTCCATCAGCACTTACCGCTTTTCTGCCTTGGTCTCTAAAGTGCTGTGCAATTCCACGCTGAGCTGATTCCTTCCTACACACTGCTGCATGCCCTCCCTTTGCCCAAGGCTTTCACATCGTACACAGCATTTCTTTTATCCTGTTTCTCAATTTCTGCAATGCAATGTAGCTTTTCAGTCAACCAAGGACTTCCTTTTCTTACCACCCCTGATTTGTTTTATAAGAGTTAATTGCACAGCCAATTAAGTCATGATATGAAAGACTGCATTACTTCTTTTATGTGTGCCTAAAAACATGACACATCTGGGGCACTGCATGAAGCTCAAGACAAGCTAGAACACAAGCATCCTAGAAGGTTTTTAGTATTTATTTGTGGTGCTTCCAAAAACCGTTGCTAACATGTATACTCACTACCTGTTCATTTGCTCACACTAAAATTATACCTTTTTATTGTAAGCTATTTGGAGGATGCACCTTACTCTGCTGCTGGCTTGTACGTGATAATACAACAAATAGATTTGCACATAGTAGTAAATAATGGGCAACTGAATGCTGGGCTGCATCAAAAGGAGTATGGCCAGCAGGTCAAGGGAGGTGATTCTCCCAATCTATTCTGCTCTCATGAGACCCCACCTGCAATGCTGCATCCAGTTCTGGGGCCCCCAACTGTCATGGTTTAAGCCATAAATCACTGTTTGCTCACTCACTTCCCCCTCCTTCTTCCCCCAGTCCCAGGGGGATGGGGAGGAGAATCGAAAGAATGCAACTCCCACAGGTTGAGATAAGAACAGTTCAGCAACTAAGGTATAACACAAACCACTACTGCTACCACCAATAATAACGACAAGGGAAAATACAAGGAAAGAGAATACAACTTCTCACCACCTGATACCAAGCCCGACCCAGCAGCAAACCCCCAACCCTTCTGGGTCCCTGCCCCATCATCCTGGGCATGATGTGCTGTGGTACAGAATACCTCTTTGATCAGTTTGGGTCAGGTGCCCTGTCTCTGCTTCCTCCCGGCTCCCCCTCCTCTCTGACAGAGCATGAGGCTCAGAAAGTCCTTGGCCAGACCAAAATGTACTAAGCAGTAACTGCAAACATTGGTGTTATCAGCACTATTCCCAGGCTGAATGTCAAAAACACAGTGCTGTACCAGCTACCAAGGAGAAAAATGACTGCTACTGCTGAACCCATGACACCAACATAAGGGGAATGTAGACTGATGGAGCATGTCCAGAGGAGTGCCAGGAAGATGATCAGGGGGCTGGAGCACCTCTCTTATGAAGACAGGCTGGGAAAGTTGGGGTTATTCAGACCAAAGAGAAGGCTTTGCAGAGACCTTAGAGCAGCTGCCAGTTCCTAAAGAGAGTCTATTGGAAATCTGGAGAGTGACTTTTTACAAGGGCATGTAGTGACAGGATGAGGGGGAATGGCTTCAAACTGACAGCGGGAAGATTTAGATTAGACATTAGGAAGAAATTCTTCACTATGAGGGTGGTGAGGCACTGGCACAAGTTGCACAGAGAAGCTGTGTGTGTCCCATCCCTGGCAGTGTTCAAGGCCAGGCTGGACGGGGCTTGGAGCAACACGATCTAGTGGAAGGTGTCCCTGCCCATTGGCAGGGGTGTTGAAACTAGATGGTCTTCCAGGTCCCTTCCAACCCAAACCATTCGGTGTATGTGCTTTAGATGGGTGTATTCTCATACTCTTGTCTTTAGACTGTCTCTCCAGTTGCCCATTTCCTGCGCTCTTGAGTAGGCCAGATGAAGAAAACTCCATCTTCCTACCAAAGGCACCTGTCTCGCACCTCTCATCACCACAAAAACCTGCCTAAATCTCCCAAGGACGCAGAGTAATTGCGGTATTTATGAAGTGAAAACAACTGCCACGGGTCTGCTTTTAGCGTTACCATTTTAGTTCAGATCTTCCCGTGCAGACCTTCTCTCTTTTGGAAGTATGACTGCAAAACACCAAGCAGGGCCGGGGCGGCAGCGGCAGCGCCCTCCCGCCGCCGCCCGCCTCCTCTGACAGGCGGGGCGGGGCCGTGTCATGCGGGCCGCCGCACCGGGAAGCGCGGCCGAGCCGGGAAGGAGGATGGAGCGCTGGGGCTGGGCGCTGCTGTGCCCCGCCGCGCTGCTTGTGGTGGCGGAGCTCGTCTGGGCGCCGGACCCGGTGAGCCTGGCGGCGGGAGGAGAGGGGGACGGAGCGGAGCGGATCGCTCCCGGCTCTCTCCGGGGCCGGGCAGGGGGAGGGCAGCTGGCCCCACGCAGGAGGCCTTTAACTTCACGCTTGTGGGTTCGAGGTAGCGCCCGGCCCCCCTCACGGACTTTGTAACTTCTGCATGGCTTCTCTGACAGCTTTGGTTGCGGTTACAAGTCTTGGCGTTTGTAGGGTGTGTTTTACAAGGCCTTACTCATCCCCGGGTCCAATTTCATACACATCTGTAATGTGACTATTGTAATTTTACAGTAAAGCAGCGATATTCAGGAAGAAACTTAAGAAGGCCTTGCTAAAAGTACAAACGCTTTTGAATCTGCTCAGTGTATTTGTTACAGCCTTACCCAAGGTTAGAAGTGCTAAGCAGGTGGGCTTGAGGTATCCTTGTTTGGTTTTGTTTTTATTTTAACTGAATAGGTGAGATATTTAACTTCGGGTGGAATTGAGAGGTCAGGAGAGTGGTGGGGGGAGTTATTTGGAACCTGCTGGCTTCTATCTCCTGGGTATGTAAATGCTGTTCCTGCTTCCTGACTTGTTTCTTTATTCCCGAGGCTTCAAAGCACTTTTTGATCTCTTCAGTTTCCCAATCTTATCATCCTCTGGGAAGAGGACGGGTTTTTAAATATCTCTGGATCTCAAAATACTCTCTTGCAACCTACTTTTAAATCCAGTTTATATTAGATTTTTAAATATTCTGGGAATGTACTACTTCCTGTATTCTTTTGTGTTTGCTCTATGACTTTTCCTAGCAAGTTATATTGATTTCAGGAAAATGTGGGTTTTGGGAGAGGGAGAACTGCAGGGAAGGCTCTGGAGGGCTGTGGATGTCTGGATGACCCATCTTCCCTTAGTGCCCTGACTATACAGGATTTTTGTTAACCAGGAACATGGAAGCTAAATGCCACTATTTACATCTCAGCGGTGCAGACAGTCACTTTAGCGTTTGGTTAGGCTCCTCAGCCATGCCCAGCTTTTTGTCCAAACTGCAGTTAAAGTTGGCTTGGTCCCCATTCCTTCAGCGTTGCCAGAGTACTCCTAACTTCCCTGTTCAGAGAAGCGCAGGGCGCTGGGGCTGCCGCGGCAGGCGGAGTGCTGCACTGCCATCGTCCCGTAGGGGAAGAGGAGCAGGGAGAAAAATGTATTGGGCCGCAGAGTTCATAGACAGAAAGATGCTGAATGTAATGGATTACTTTGCCTGGAAGAGATTGAATGCCATGTCCTTAAACTGTGGAACCTTACTTTGTAGCTCAGAGAGGTCTTTTTTTGTATTTATTTTTAAATATGAAGATGGGAAACACTGAATGTTAAGGTAGGATGCCAGAGATGGTCCACCTCAAAAGTATTTCAGAGGGTAATAAAAGAAAGTGCGGGCATTCCTCAGACTGGACAAGCTACATTCCACTTCTTTCATATTAATGAAATCAGGCTAAGTTTTAAAATATTAGCTTGGCAGTCATTAGCCATGCATTAATTTTCTGTACTAGAGTGAATAATAACTGTCATTAGTTGGTATTCTTTTCCCAGGTAGCAGTTAATCTCAGCGGTTTCCTGGCTGGTTTGGTTCCTGTTCTGGTCTACCTTTTTTTTTTTTTCTTTTTATACAATCAGTTGTAATAGAAATCTTCTGTGCTATGTCCATTTTTTCTTGTTTCCATCTTGCCGCATCCCGTGTTGTCTTTCTCCTCCACTGTGTTCCCTTTCTTTCTTTTGATCCTGTGCTGTCACACATCCATTTTTGTGTTGTTATGTCCATGCAAATTTGAAAGAAAGAAGGAGGCTTTAATCACCACTCAAGAATAGCTGTATTCCTCCTAGGGGGCTCAGTGCATGTTTGAAAAACAAGTCTATAGTGATGACCTCCTGATTGGAGCCAGCTTCTGCTGCTCTTTCTGGGAGACCCCCTCTGGCTTGTCATGTTGGAAACTCAAGGCGATCCTCTAATCATGGAAGGCTGCTCCTGCTTCTCAGACAGCATTTATTGTTCCTCTTCCAGTGTCAAGCCTCTGTGGAGGGGAGAATCTCACTGACCAAAGCAGTAACTCCGTAGCTGTTTATTTCAGGCTAGTGACAAAGTGCCTGGTGGCTTTTCTGATGCTGTAAGAAAATATTTTAGGTGTCTCTTTTAATCTTTAACTTGCAAGAGAAGTTTGCAGTCAGTCTTCAGCTGATTGCAAAAGGCAACATTTTTTTGTTCACAATCAACCAAATATTTCTAGTTTTCTGGTTGTCTTGACATCTTTTTAGGTTACTGCTTATGTGCCAGCATACAGTAGTTTACCTAAAGAAACTGTTAATAATATTGGCTTTCTTCAGATATCATAATCAATGCTAGCAGTTTTGGAAGGTATATGGGTTGGTTTGGGGATTATTGGTTTCTTTAGCTTGCTTTATAAATAGACAAGTGAGAAGTCTAGAATCGCTGACATGTAAAGAGAGAATATTTTCTCTGTATCTTTCCCATAACTCTTCCTTTAGCTGTTGCTTTCCCCACCTTTTTTGTGGCTTAGGTTGGGAAGGGCTCAGAAGATAAAAATAGCTTCAAATACAAGATTAAAATCTCAGGAGTGACATAACGTTTAGCACGTGGAACATCGCTGAAAGCCCTTTGAAATTAGTTTGTATGGTTGCCACTGTTTCCTCTGCGTACGCGTGGGGTATATGGACAGATCAACTGAACTTTCATCCGCCGCAGATAATTTTTTGTTACAGTCTTTGTCTCTCAAGAAGCATATTCTGACAGCAGGTATCTCATGAAGGTCCAGATCTGTGCATCCATTGCACTTGTATGTGTATGTAATGTCACTTTTTCTGATTGATTTTAGTATTGCAGGATGGAAAATTTCACAAGACAGTTGCATTAGTACTGTTAAGCTTTTGCTTGGCTTTGCACGAAGACTGACTTTTGTTGCCTAATCAGTCATCTGATATCCACCCCTTATCCTCCTTGTTTTGAAACTTCCTCATTTTGAAAATTAAATGGCCTCTTCTGTTTGACTTTTTGTTCCAGCTGTGCAAAGGCTATAACTGCACCACGGTGAGATCTAGGAAACACATCGCCACTGGTCCTATACTTTTGCCTTGCATGTAGGAGAACCGAAGTTCACCCCATGCTTTTTCTCAGCCGCTGGAAACAATACAAAAAGAGAACATGTGATAGCACACAGAAACCAATCCCACTTTAAAATTCCTGTTTCCAGTTGTAACAAATTCTGCCAGTGTTTAAAGCCTGTGGCATTGTGTAAGGCATTGTGTAAGGCATTGTGTTTTCAAGATTAATGCATTAAAAACAGATAATGTGATGAGCCCAAAGAGAACATGGACATTAGCTTTTTTGTCCCAGATATGTAGCTACTGGATATCTTGTGTTAGTTTTTAGTGGAGCCAGCATGCATTATAAGGACACATTAGTAATATAATTAGTGCAGCCAAATAAATATTGGAAATCAAGGTATGTGTGGGGATTGGTGGAATGATCACTAAATTTCTGTTTTGTCTCTCAAACACTTGTGCCTTGGGAGTTTTTGTATGGAGTTCTGGAATAGCTGTGTACCTTCCCTTTTTCCTAGTGGGACATACTGTGCCCTTAGTTGCTTACTAATCTGTTCTGATAGCTTGGGGACCAAGTCTGGTCTGCTCTCCACTGGCTTGAAGCACACCTGTGGCTAGCAGGCATTTGCTTGTATTTCATTGGGTAAAACATGTAGTTATAATTATGGCATGTATATGCATATGTTTACATATGTACGTGCATGCTTTATGCCTAAATACAGTCCTCAAACTTTCATTTGTAAGTAGCCGTGCTTACAGGAATGACGGTAACTAGTTTTTATTTATATTCCTGAAATGTGCCTCTCATAATATTTAGCAGCAGTTAAGCAGCACTTTCCCACACTACATAAGAAGTCATGCCATGTAGCTCATTGCACCAGCTGAGTAATTTGCCCAGAGTTCAGTGTCCTTTCTCTGACGCAGCTGCACAATGCAGCTTAATGCTAAGCATGGTTATGAATGATGCTATAAAATGTGATTATGAACAAAGTGGTCAGCGCTGAGATTTAAGGTTTCTGAACTTGTCCATAGAATATGCTTATGCTTATTCAACTCTTTGTTGAATCACACGGAGTAAAAATGCGTCTGTAAACTTATGCTTGCCTTGGACTAAGCTGTTGTTTGTCCCCTTCCTTTTGTGTTCTTCTCTGTACCCTTTCCAAAGTCCCAAGACTCTCTTTATTATCAACCCATTAGGAACTGAATTAGTCGATTAGTCCTAGATGTTTATTTCAAATATAAGGCTAATAGAATAATAGTGTTTTAACTAAGAAGCTAAATTGTAATGGTTTGTTGTCTTTACAGTATGGAGAAGAGTGCAGGACTAAAACATACCCCCCTTCAGGGCCAACGTAAGTAATCCGATTCAACTTGTCTAACAAATGACAGAAAAGTAGTGATTTCCAAGCCTGAACAGTTTTGGGGTTTTTTACTAACTTGTCCCTTTGCATCTCTAAAAATGCTAGTTACAGTGGGAAGCACCTATTTTGTCAAATGTTTTTTCAAAGCCTTCTTCAAGTTTAAACTCTGGTCCTTGTCTTTCAGGTTCAAAGGGAACGTACCCACATATGTCATAAATCTTGATTTACCTCCCAGCAAAAGATGGGATAACTTGATGCGCGACAAAAAGACAGAGGTATGAAATGCAGAGCTTGCTTTGAAGCTTAGCAGGTATAAAACTAGCTCATGGCCTTTACTTTGAAAAAAGGTTTGGAAAGGAATACCTGTGCTAAAGTTCTCTGAAAGGGATAGCATTTCTACTTGACTTTTTTATTATGATTCTAGACTAAAATAATTGCTTGAGTAAAACTTCTTTCTATTCAGCACTTGAGCTTGCAGCATCCAGTGTAGGGGCACTGATGTTTGGGATGCAGAAAATAGAAACTGGTGCAGGATAAAGCAAGTTTTCATTTATCAAAGCTCTTTAGTCATGAAGCAGTACAGAACAAAGGGGGGAGGAGTTCATGAAAGGGACAACCACAGCAAAATGAAATGAAACAGAGGCAGCATCCCTCCTGTTCTGCACATCCCTGCTTCTCTCAAAACACTGCAGGAAACACTGAAGTGAATTTCCTGCGCCTTTCAGGGATGCTGCTTCCATCACTGGTGCTTACAGAGCAGATATAATTTTTAAAGTACTCAAGACTATTTCAGACTATTTAGAGCAGCTTCTTCAGAAGGTTGCTGGACATCCAAGCCAGGAATGTTTAATTTCTCGAAAAAGGCCAGGGATTTTTGCTGTATCACTGCTAACTTTGACCTTTCAGCTCTGAAGGCCAGACAGATTCTACTTACACTGTACTATTTATTTGAAGTGTTGGAAGCTTCAGGTTCACCTTGAATTCTGACAGGTTTTATCTCTCATGTACTTTGGAGTTAATCACATGGAGTGGAACCCTATTTGTGGCCATTCACATGTTGCAGATAGAAAGCATGTACTTCTGTAAAAAGTTTATTAAGTCTTTTTGGCTTCAAGAACCTCAGCGCTTAAGCAAAGAGCTTTTAATTAACATTTTCAAAGACAGAAGAGTGCAGCGTATTAAAATGTGATCAAAGGAGCAGGAGACAAGGGTGGCTTTTCCTTGTAATTCTTTTTCTCTAGTAGAGGGACATGTCAGAGCTAATCGAGAAAGCTATTTGAATAAAGTTTGAAGAATGACTCTGTAATGAGAAGTTGGGGTGGTTTTCTCAGCAGGAACACAACATTTAGCACTTCCCTTAAATACATATTTTTCAACAAAATAATTTTTTGAAGAAGTTCGGTTAATGTTGTAGCAATCCTTATGCTCCAGATGTACTCAGTAAAAGCTCTTGTTCTTTTTAGCTGAAGACTGTGGTCCAGAATATTAAAGATATAGCAAATACCTTCTTCCCCAGTGGCAAAGTTGTTGACATAGTGGATAAGAAAATAGTAAGTATTTTCAGCTTAAGAATTTTATTACCATATGCTTGACTACCAGAATTGGCGTGCTGCTAAATCTGGCAGTTAAGAACTTAATGAGTGATAATTCTTCCAGAACAACAATGCTATTTCGAAGAGTTACTCTGAAATTTTGCCTTCTTGCCTACTCTGAACTACTCTGAAACCATCAAACCTAAAATGCACACTTCTCTTCCTCTTCTGATTTTTTTCTAAGATCTTTTCAAGTTTGGATCAGTCATGCCAGACATATGCTACTTAGGAAACCAGGACATTGCTATAGCAAAACACTTCACTGGAATTCTCTTTGCAATGTTCAACTCAATTTGAACAGTAGAATAAAATCAGGTTTTGAAAACTGTAACAAATATCTGAGTAGAGGGACAACTGACCAGGTCTAATCTTGAAAAATAATTTGGTTCTGATTGAAATACGCTTGAGCATAGAATCAGAACAGGGGAACACAGTGTAGCACTAGAGACAGCATAAGGTCAGCTCTGTCCCCTGTCTTTATTTACAGCAGCCTTAGATCATACTGTCCATGCTTCATTTATATCTCTGTGTGCCTGAGTAGGGCTGATGTAAAGGTAGCATCTACAGTAGTAATGCCAATGTGTGAAAGGTAGGGATTCCCATGCAGCCAAGCTGAGTTATGGTTGAGCTTCTAGCATGTGAGAGTCCTGCACTCTGTTCTGGCTGCTGCTGCTAACAGTAATTAAGATACTGTGCTAACCTCTGTTGTTCACATACCAGTGTTTTGATAAGTAATAGTTTTTGCTTTCCCCAAGTATGTACTTGTCATCCTCAGAATAGTATCGATTTACACAAGCAGTGTACAAAACTTTTCCTTTCAGGTTCACCTGACAGCCACACTTCCTTATCCTTTCAATGAAGAACTTAAAGGGATTGCAAATTCATCTGGGATTCCTTTGGGTAATATTTTCCAGCACTCTATTAACATTGTGAAAAGCCAGACTCATTTAAAATTAGTATGTACAATCTGCCCTATAGTTGTAGTCATCTGTGACTTTAACAAATAAATTATTAATGAAGTAGATAAAGCAATAAATTGCATGTCAAACTAAATTAAACCAGAGACAGTATTTTGGAGGAGAATGGCAATAAATCACATAAGCCTTTCATCAGGCTGGAAACTCTCTGTAGAGCTGTAACTCCTCGCTCCTGAGTTTTGAGAAATGGAGCGAGTTTCAGTTCCTGTGCTCCAAAATTTGGGGGAAATGCTTCATTCTGTTAGTTTCCCATTCAGCTGTGTGGCTGCTGTTGACATACTAAGAAGGCAAGGCTCAGTTTCATGCGGTGCTTTCTTTCACTTGTGATCCATTGCCACATCCTCCTGCCTTCCTTTGCACCTCGTGGAAAATAATGCAATTCCAGTGAGAAGTAGACATTGAATTCTTCCAGAATTGTGACAGAGAAGGTCTCTAGACCTGCTTCCACTGTTTTCCCCATACAGGAGCAGTATACATGGTGCTAACCAGCAGCTCTTCTATGGAAGAGTGGTACATAGTGGTACACTTCTTCTTTAAAGTGAATTTTATAGCTTGTTTTGAAGTTTCTAGAGGAGGAAATAGCAATTACTGTCAGTTTTCTGAATAGTAAAGCAGAAGGCCAAAGGATTCCGATCCTTCTGTTTGCCTTTCAGGAAGCTCTTGATTTTTGGTGAAACAGTCATTTCAATGCTGAAATGAGATTTAAACAGAAATTCTGAAGAGAAATATCATAGAATGCTGAACTTTGCAGTATGCTTTTTTCTAACTTTTTTTTTTTCTCTGTTCATGGCAAAAGTTTCAGACTATTGAACTTTGTTTCTTTTTGTTCTAGGGGAAATTGTTATTTTTAACATCTTCTATGAAATTTTTACTGTATGTACATCAATAGTGGCAGAAGATAAAACAGGTAATGCAACCCAGAATCTACATAAGAATCTCTTCTGTAGGAGAGGGTCTAGGTCAATTACACAAACACAGACCTTTTCAACTGCAGGCAGGAAGGTCTGGGAGAAGAGACTAAAAGCAATGATAATCAAAAGGTATTCTTGAGAAGAGAGCAAGAGATCACAGTTGTCTGAGGTTAAAAAAAAGGAAAAAGTACTTTCAAATATTACAGTAGGTGGCATTTGTTTTTCTAGGGGAAAGAAACACCAGCCAGACACCTGATACTTTCTCAGTGCCATGAGGGATTCTAGTGAATCTGTTTGGCTAGTTCCTAGTTACTGCTTATGAAAATGGATAGCCTGTTCTAAGATAAAAAAAGTCTTGTTCTGTTACTCAGTTCTGCAGCCCTTGTCTGTACCTATTCCAGCTTAGGAAATGTCTGAGGGGTTCTCAGAGGGCTTATGAGCATCTCACTTTGAGAGGAAGCTCAAGGTAATAGCATTGCATTACGGTAATGTGAAAAGCATCTCAGACTGAGATGGACAGCAGTTTACAAGATTACTGGATTTCACTTATGGCAAAACACTTCCTTAATCCAAAATCCCCCACCATTTACTGGGCTTATGGAAAGGGCAACTAGACAGTAGTATTTTCCTTGCTTACTTTCCCAGGTATTTTTCCTGCTTATTTATTTCCTGGTTTTCTAAGATGAAATTTATGTCTCTTTCTTTAGAAAATGGTATTTATTTAATTTTTTTATTGCTATGCAGGGAAGCTGTACCATGCCAGAAACTTGGATTTTGGGCTTTTTCTTGGGTAAGTAACTACACTTTTAATTATTTGTGTTTATTTTTAAACCCAAACAGAAAGCTGAACCTGAAATTCCTACATGCATTCTCCGAGTCTGAATGATGAATCGATGCTGTTCAAACTGTGATAAGTAATTCTGGATTACAGGTTGTGATAAAAGGGCTAAAAAAACCCAACAAAAGGGTAGTTCTGCTGATCCTATGTCAAACTACTGCAGGTGTGTCAGGAATGACTGTAAAACAGCTGTGTTGTGTGTTACTTAGTGTTTTCTCAGCTCCAATTAAAACTGTCACTAACCAAAGAAAGGTCCATGTAACCTTATCTCTGAGGTATGGTTTGTTCTTTAAATGGTGGGACAGAAGCATCAACTATATTGTATAAGAGAAATGTGGATTGGATTGGGGCTTGGTTTTGGGTTTTTTTTTCACCCAGATTCTTCCCCTTGTTAATGTGCTGTGCTCTACTGGCACTTCCCATCATTCATCACTTTGACTCAGAAGCCAGTGCTTTGTACTCCACCGATCTAACATTATTATTCATTTGGATATGAATTCTAGTTTGGTGCCCAGCACTGGATTCTGTTCTAGTTTTCATACCTTGTGATCATGTAGTTTTACTCTCCCAGTATATTGTGTAATGTCACACATCTGGACGGCTGTCAATGCCCAGATGGAATTTAAATGTCCATCTTCATTAAGATTTTTACCTGCCTATCAAAACCTCTTAATGTTGCCAACTGTGACTCCACCTGTCCCTTGGTTTAGCTTGTGTTGAAATTCTCCCACTAGTCAGAAATACTGGGAACATGCTCCCTGAAAATTAAAGCAACTTCCAAAGCTGCTTCCAGAATCTGATTGTTTCCACAGAATTTAATGGTCTGCTTAGTGCACTGTTGCCTACAAACTGTTCTGGCTTAATTTACAAACCAGACTGGGGCTTCCCTTAGGGTAGAGCAAAGCCAGTAGTATGTGGTTTGTTTTCTCCCTTTGAAAAGTGAGGATTTGGGGGAACCAGATCATTCTGCTGCAGAACAAGCTACACATGCTTTCAAGAATACAGTAGATTTGGTGTCACAGGTAGTACCTGTAGCAGCCTCCTTTTGCCAGCAGGAATAGAACAAAGTTATGTGTGTCAAAACAAACCACCTGTATTGGTTGTGCTGTTTAATACTGAGTAGTGCACATGCTCTTGGCTCAAACAAAACTCAGTTCAAACAAAACTTGGTTCTTCTCACTGACTGCTTTTGTATTTAGGCTTCCTAGCTGTCCATTGCTGGTGCTGCTCCCATAACTCCTGAGCAGTGGTATTGGCTGACATGAGTACAATCAGAGGACAGGCATCACACACAGGAAATCTGTGTGCTGTGAAGGGAAGTTTTAAAAGCTGCTGAGGGAGGGAGGTTTCAAATGCTGTACTGTCTTCTGCAGGTGGGATGTTAAAAATAACTCCTGGACTGTAACTCGGGAACTGAAGCCCATAGTGGTGAACTTGGACTTCCAGAGAAACAACAAAACAGTATTCAGATCTACAAATTTTGCAGGATACATAGGCATGGTGTCTGGAGTGAAACCAGTAAGTAAGGGGAGGGTAGGTTGTCAGTCTGTTAATAACACTTCGGACTTCCTTTTAAGATGGAAATTTGCCTGCTTTCACTCTCTGCCTTGGGATGGTTTTTAATAAATTGTATCTCAGTTGTTCTGGTACACTGTACTGCTGTTTGAAGAGAGGTAAAAAACCCCAGTGCCAAACATTGAATTCTGAATACAAACAGGAGTGAACACAAAAAGCTCAAGTGGTTGGAGTTTCTTGCTGCCAGAGGGATACTGCTGTAATCCCAGAGGTGAAATGGCATAGCTGTGCTATTTTAATTCCTTCTCTACTACTTGGAAAAGGAGTCCTACATTGCAAGGTGTTTTTATTACTTCTTTTCTAATAGACACCTGAAATTTGGAGGTTATCTTAAGTCTTCAATAAACAGGAGTGGAGAATATGCCAAGGTCTCCAGCTTCCCTCAGTCCTTTCCTACATGCTCTGGCTTTTATCCTCTGTAATAGGTGGCCCTTTTTGTAGTAGAGCATTTCTGGCATAAATCCCTGCATTGTATCCATTTATTTTTTCTTCTGCTCTAATGATTTGGGAACAGTCCATTCTGAAAATGGTCTGGTGTAGCTGAATTCCACTTTCCTTCAAAAGAAACTAGTTGGAGAAGACTGGGATTTGAGTTTGAATTGCATGTTGAACTGCATATAGCTGCATGCTCATGTGGATAGCAGTAACAAACCAGGGTGTACTTAGCACTGAGCCTGAAAAATCTACCTTCAAACTGAAGCAGTATTCAGAGTTTGGGAAGAAGGTAGTATACAGCAGGGGAAGGAAAACTGGTAATTCAGTGATGCAGCAAGGACCAAGAGAAAAATGTCCACAGGCTTGACCTGCTTAGCATAAAAACATGGTTTGCTGGGTTGCTGTGCCAGGCTGGAAGACTATGAATTACCATTTCACTTCTTCAAGCAGTGATAAACTAGGGTATTCTCTGCATGGGCTTAATCTTGCAGCCCAAAGGGGAAAAGTCTAATGAACAAGAAGTTCAACCGGTATGTGAATTGCAATGCTGCCCCTTGTTTATTACTGACATCAATGAGCTGGTGATGAAGGGAGGTTGACTTGTTTAATGCTTTTCAGGACTTGTTCACTCTGACAATGAATGAGCGTTTCAGTCTTGATGGTGGTTATGTTGGTGAGTAATGCTTATTTCTGTCACTATTTCTGTACAAGTTTTCCAGACCTTGGGCATACCAGTTAGCTTAATAAACGGGCACACAAATGGTGAAAAGATTCCAGATGAAAAAGATAAAACGCAGTTCACTTTAGAGGCTGTGAGGGTTAGAATAGCTTGTGTGAATCTTCTGAAAGCAGGTTATTGCAACCAGTGCTTTTTCGCAGGAATCTTCGAATGGTTTCTTGGTAGAAGAGATGGTATGTGGATGGGCTTTCTTACAAGAACAATACTAGAAAATGCTACAAGGTATTTCCCCCACCCACTCACCTTCAATATTCTGCTGCTTTAATCTGTTTTGCTTTCAACTGGTGTGCACGCTGTAGAGGTATCTAATGATACAGATACCTTCCTAGAAGCCTTAACATTAAATAGTTCTGGTTTTGCTGGTAGTCTGGGGGAGGGAGAAGCATCACACATGATCCCTTAGAACTCCTCAGATTGTTTTCTCAGATAATTTTGTTCCAGTGAACCTATTGGCATCTGAATGTAACAGCAGCATTCTGCATCAAAACACATCCAAAAGGTTTTTTATAGGAAGGAAACAGAAGCAAAAGCTCTCACACGGTAAGTGAATTAGGTGGAGTATGACACAGCGTGTATGTTTAAACCAGGAATAAGATGACAAAAAATGTAGAGTACCTCCCAACAACCATACTTTAAATACAAAAGTGAGTAGAGGAGCTTTGCTTAAACACATTTCTTTATTGTGATACAACCTCTTCATATGTGCATGAAAGGGAGAGAGAGGTGCAACTACTGAACTTACTATTCTTCTGTACTCCAACCATTTATAATGTTTAATAGTCCAACACTACTTTGTTCTCTGCAGTTACCAGGATGCAAAAGACAAACTGGCAAAAACAAGACTGCTGGCTCCAGCTTACTTTATACTGGGTGGAAAAAAATCAGGAGAAGGGTGTGTGATAACTCGTTCCAGAACAGCCACTCTGGATATCTGGGAGTGAGTATGCTTGACCTGACACCTGACTCAGCTTTCCAGAAGAGGATAGGTTGCAACAGTAATTGCATCCCATGTTTCTGGTGACTTCTATTGTCCAAGAACTCCCTCTAGCACTGTTGAAAAATTCCACAGGAACCCTAAAAAAAAATCTGCCTGTATATAGTATATACTATATGTGTACTTACTACATACTTAGAGAAACAAAACACAAACATACGCCTCTTCTCCAGCCTTGATATCCAGAAAGGTACGTGGTACGTCATAGAAACAAACTACGATCGCTGGAAGCCTCCACTGATCTTGGATAATCGTAGAACACCTGCAATGAAATGCCTGAACCAGACAACACAAGAGGTAAACATCTTCCCAATACCTCAGCTTGCTGCTTTGAAGCTCCCAGGCTCCAGTATTGATCTGACACTGTCAGGAGCAGTCAGGGCATTTGCAAGCACACCTCAAATGACAAAAGTGGCTAACGGTTTTGTGGCAGTTTGTGCTCCTGGGTAATAAAGTACCAGCTGGTCTTCACACAAATGGGTTTTAGTTTTAGGCTTTCTCTTCGTGTAGGTGGGTTTCCTGCAAGCATGTTCTGCAGCTGTATATGCAGGAGGTTAAACTGGTGATACTTCGAGAGAGATTTTCGTGTTTCCTGGGCTGTTTTATCACCAGTGAAATTCAAACATATGCTGTCAGGCAGCAAACACTGACACTCAGGTGTCCTGTACGAAGACCTGGTCTGTTCAGGTTTTTGCAACTCATATTCTTCTGATCTCAAGATGTACAAGTACCATGTACTCTTAAAGCTGTATCTTATTATCTGATTGAGCAACTAAAAAGTTACAGTTCCGGGCATTTACACTTACAGGTTAATATCCCTTACCATCAATGTGTAATTTGCTTTTCAGAACCTCTCCTTACCAGCAATTTATGATGTTCTCTCTACAAAGCCTGTCCTCAACAAGGTAATGCTTCTATTTCTGCAGAAGGTTTAGAGTGGGGGGCAGACCATTACGTCTAAGGAGGAGGTCACAGTGGTACCTTCAGAGTTTCTTAGGTGAAAACATGCACATAAAAGTGAAATAAGTTCCATATTTACTTTGTAAAAGCAAAAGGTAATTGCTGTTTTCCAGAGGCCCTACACCTTTAAAACTCCGAGCAGCCTGAGCCCTTTCCTCAGAGCAGGCTCTGGTTTGAGGCAGCATTTGCACTATAAACATCTTAAAGACCCTTCTAACCTGAATTAACCTGTGATACATGCCTTTATAAGTAGCATGAAACAAGTTAATATACCGCATGGTTTAGGCATACTACATGCACATTCTTCTTGCAACAGATGTTTTAGTCTGAACTTGAGGTTTTGGTGTTTGGGGTGGGGGAGAAAGGACTAAAGGGATGGAAAGAGTTTTTTGAATGATAAAGTTTAGTTACTGTATTAAGTGGAAGCAGCATTCCTGGCTGAGGACACAAGCTATGCATACTTGCATGTTGTTGGCTGAATAAGATAAATGCTCATTTAAGTTGACCTGTTCATCTAGTATCAGAGAGAGTTTCACTAATTGCTGTAATGAGGCTTTGTCTTTTCCTTTTCTCTTCTTCCTCCCACCTGCCTGATAGCTGACTGTGTGCACAACGCTGATGGAGGTGGATAACGGCCACACAGAGACTTACCTGCGGGAGTGCCCAGATCCCTGTAGCCCTTGGTAGTCCTCTACCTTTCCTATGTTGGAAACTGCTTCTCAGAGTTGGAGCTCATCCAAGAAAAAATAATTTTGGAAAAAGATTCCTCAGTCTAACTCCTCTCTTCAGAAATCTAATGTCTACATAGAAATGTCAGTGAGCTTCTAACAGTGGAGGACCCACTGTCACAGTGGACTTTCTTGCTTTCTGACCAGCAGTCGTGCTGACAAGAAATGTGTACTACTGAATGTCTGCTTTGATTTCAGCCATTTCTCACAAATGAGTTCAGCAGTTGGCTCTAGATCTCTTGAGTCTTGGCAGTATTCTTGGTTTGGTTTGTTGTTGGCTTGTGGGTTTGTTATTTTTTGTTATTTGGTTGGGTTTTTTTAGATAAAAACACAGGAGTTGAAACTGCACTTATCAAGCATAAAAAATACTGGGTATAAGAAGGCCACCTGGGAGGAACGAATGCCAGAACTGTGCCCTAAGCACATTAAGGTGAATTGGTAGTGTTCTCCAGTGTGAGGATATGTCAGAGAGAACCTGTTGTAAAATAACCTACCAGGTGTCATACCTACTCACAGAAACAAGGTCTTAGGGCAATATCTAAAATGAGATCTGCGCCAAAAAACTGTCTTTTCACTAATGTAAAGATCTTCTGCTGAAGCTCTTTCTTGGCCCAATAACAAACTTTTTTTAATACAGATTATGCTGTGTCTCAAAAAAAATAAATATTAATACAGTAAATATTGTTAAGAACTACTTTATTTCACCAAAGAACACATGCAATGTTTTTGTACCTCAGTGGCAGGCACTGTGCATGTTACATAGCACATGGCAAAAAATCTCTGCCATCTCATACAATCACATAACAGCATGATTTAGATCGGGGAAATGCCTGTATAGCGTGATATGCAGCTTCTGGAACATTTGATTTATATAAAGCAGTTAAACCAAGTTAGATGTTACAGTCTGTACCATTAAGAGCATATTGTGTACTTCTGAGGTCGCACCTTAATCTGGTAGGGGGTTGTTTGGAATTAGTTGTGTAACAGCCATAATCAAATTACTTTGTCATTTAAAAATAAGTAAGTTTACTTGCTTAATGAGTCCTGTCCCACTTTAGCATGTAGAGCAAGGCAGTGTAGACTATTTACAGTCATTAACTAATGAGCTTTTGGTATGTCCCTTGTGCAAGACAATCCACGTTTCCCTGCTGGAAATTGCTTTACAATTGCAAAAGCACAGCTAAATCCCATGGATGCCTGTCCAGAGCCTGAATGCCTGTGCCTGCTGTTGACTAAAATAAACAAAGCCGTTCAGAAACAAAAAGCCCAACAACTATGTCTTACTATGTCTGCTTTATAGGGAAAAAGTGTTGAATGTGATGAGTTGTTTATTGATTTAACTTTTGCTGTCAACTCTGAAAGCACTTGATCTGAAGGTTTTCTCAATCCACACAGTTTAATTTACTTTTGTTACAGATAGACACATCTGGTTTTAACAGCAGTTTACTGCCCCCTCCTGCTTCTGCTGCCCTAGGCACTGTAATGGAAGCTAAGCCCATTTCGCTGAAGAAATATATACTACAACTTGCAACTTTGGGATTTAATTTAGAATCATAGAAAAGCTAGGGTTGGAAAGGACCGTAAGATCATCTAGTTCCAACCCCCCTGCCATGGGCAGGGACACCTCACACTAGACCATGCCACCCAAGGCTATGTCCAACCCGGCCTTGAACACCACAGGCAATGGAGCATTCACAACTTCCCTGGGCAACCCATTCCAGTGCCTCACCACCCTTACAGTAAAGAATTTTTTCCTC
>JAOEHY010010601.1:0-45124 GCA_025447955.1 Psilopsiagon aurifrons | reverse complement strand
ATGCTCCATCCCTGGTGGTGTTCAAGGCCAGGCTGGACAGAGCCTTGGGTGGCATGGTTTAGTGGGAGGTGTCCCTGTCCTTGGCAGGGGGATTGGAACTAGATGATCTTAAGGTCCTTTCTAACTCTAACAATTCTATGATTCTGTGATTCCAGAACTGTTTAGGAATTTGGGTTGAATGCAGCTCAGAAAAATTCATCTGAAAGAGGAGGACAAAAACCCAGTGGGGTGCCACACCAAATGTTGAAATAATTACTTGGAGGAGGGCCATGCAATAGATGAGCTTACTTTGCCTGGCTTAGTGGACTGAGAAGGATATCAGTTTCAACCTTCTATTTTCATACGACTTTGTATTCTGACAGCCACCTGTTACACTAGCAAGCACCATCAAACAGCCCTGAGGAGAGTGTCTTCATGCCACTGCTGATGTGCAGCTGAGGAGCCTCACTGAGCAGCACTTTGTTCCAGCAACAAATGGGTGGAGGGAGGTGAATTACTGCTACACTTGGAGTCCTATGGCTATTCTTGGTATTTTAGATATAATTGTATTTTATTGCTATATTAGCTCTATTTCCATGCTGTGCTCTTGAAATTAACCTCTATGTACCCTTCAATTTTCTTGAATCATAGGTGGTTTCCTTCCTCCATGCTTCCTCCACTGATGATTTTTCAGCAGTATAGCTTCTCTTTTCAACAATTTCCAGGAGCTTGGCTTAAGCTTTCCTAAGGATTAGCCTAGTTGTATCTAATACCAGTTTTACTAGATGGTGTTACAGGGCTGGCTCAGGTTGAGAGTAGTTCAATTACCTTTGTAAATAGGCTTTACAATGCGCATATGCAGCCTTAGAAAAAGGTGGATCAGCACCAGCGCCTTTTTTGTTGTGTTTGTGTTTGGTTTCCCTTTGGTTTTCTTTCACGTGTTTATTCGAAATATGTTAGTTTTCAAGCTGTATTAAAACATGTAAGTTGTAATTTCTGAGAAGGGGATGAAAAATGGGATATTTACTGAAATTTGAACCATGTTTCTCATTTGTGGATTTTATATCGTAGCTTTGCCAGTTGTGGCAGACTGTGCTTCAGATGCATGGCAATATGATGATGAAGAGTAGAAAGTATTTTCAGAGAGATTCCCCCTTTTCAATTGCACAGAACATTATTTTTTCTCCAACCAAAATCTTCTATGTTTGGCACCAAATTTTATTTTTCTATCATTCAGCCTTGTCAGGAGAGGACTCAGAATAATAGTCAAGTAATGATTAATTTCCTGATGCTAGTACTTGATGATGTGCTTTTTTTATCCTATTTCTTCTGGGACTGAAGCCTTTTCAGTTGAAATAATTATTACTTCTGCTGGAGGTCACCAAGGCTAAGCAGCCATTGGTGATCTGATTACAGGGGTTTGCAGAGTATCAGTTCAAGTTTGTTGCACCAGTTCAGACTGGTTCTAACTGCGGTTCTACTTGCAGTTGCTACTGAACTAAGCTGATATTCAAGTAAAACCTACACGTGGGTCTGAGAGTGAAGGTTTCCACATGCGTGTCTCTTTGCTAATTCTTATCCAGTAAGTCCTACAAAGTCTGTGTATATTCATGGGAGCTTTGCGCTTTGAAAGATAAGGGAAGGACAGAAATATTTCCCATAACATAATACAGTTGTGTAAAAACAATGCTGCGTGTTCTATAAATTAGCTCCCCTGCTATCAAATGAAATTACAGTACAGAAACCAAAGCACTGTCTTCAAAGACTTTGTATCTTTCATTTCGTTTTGTTAGTTGAACCTTCCTTATAGAAGAAGAACAACTGATGATATTTTCAGTGGTTTTGAAAACAAGAATTTTCTTTGAAAATAAATAATTGCATGGAGGGTTATGTTTATTATAAGATCTGAGCAATGCCATGAAGATAAAGTCTCTCTTTTTTTTTTTCTCTCTTAATACTTGCATTGTTTTGTTTGTGAGTTTGATGTGAAGGAAGAGAGGAATTGGGAAGGAGCAGGAAGGCAGACAGTGCTTCCCTCAAAAAATATACAAGGAGCTGTGCGTACAGAAGTGTCTCTATGAATCTGTTTATGAGGTTTTTTTTTTTGTTGTTGACTGACTGGCTAAATTACATTTCATTGTTCTAAACCCCCAAGGACTTTTTCAGAGATGTTGTAACTAAAGCTGTGCGTGTTGTGAAGCTCTTCCTACCTGTCACTATCAGCTGCAGATACAAATAATTCACCTATTTTAGTTAATTACACTGTTCTTTGAAAGATTGCCTTTTGAACAGCACAGTTATTTGTGGACAAATACTATGATGTTTTCGGGTATTTTTGCTGGGCAAACATACAGTGGTGTAAAGCAGTTCTGGTGTCTAACAGCACTGGCGTGGCCTTTAAGCTGTGTTGTGGTTAGAAAGCAGATGTCAGAAAAGGAAGGGTTGAAGGAAGTTTCTTTCCTTTAAGCTGTTCTGTGGAGGGCTTTGAGAGAGTGATCCCAATGGGCAGCTCTGTGGTAGTGTTCTTCCTCCAGAGAAACCCTTCTGCACCCTCACAGCAGCACAAAGAGGTAAAGGACTCCTAGGGTCTTCCCAGAAAACATGGCCCACTAAAGTGGCTGGTCACCTGCACTGGCACCATTTTGATGGTAACAGTGCTTTTGGCTCTGTTTTTGTCAAAGCTCTGGGAATCCTACTAATGCTGTAGTAGAAGGACCATATTCTGATATTGCTTCCTTAGTGCACAATAGAAATACTTCTAATTAGACAGAAAAAGCAAAAACAATAGCAACACTGTCTGAGGTATACTGAAACTATATAAGGGGCTTTTGAGGTTCAGCTGCTTTGCAAGGACAGCTTTTTCTGTGACTGTATTGTGTCCTGTGCACATGCAAATTTATTGACGCATCTTACTTGAGAATACCATACTTGTCTGCACTGCAAAACTGCTGGCTCATATTTCTGTAGTTGGACACTTATGGGAAACAATTCTTAGAACAGATTTTTCAAAGCAGGGAATCCAAGTTATTGCATCTCTTGCCTTGTGATTCCCACAGCTATTGCCTCTTTCAGTGCACATGGGACCTTGCAGCACATCTGCAACTTCAGGACATTTTGTACAGCAAGTTCCTCCATAGGAGAACCTCAGGGAGAGTCTCCTGCTCTGTCTTGGTCCCTTCCCTCCTGTTAAAATGACAGCAGAACATTTATCTTGTTTTACCTTTGTTTTACCAGCCATGGAGAGATGGCCTAATGGTTGTTTTGGTTTTGTGCTGTTTAGGACTACTTACGGATAAAACTGTGATACATCTTCAGTGTGATTATTATGGTATTAACTGATCAGAGAGCTTCCTGAGAATGAATTGAAATGCTATGGGCCTTGTGCATTGCAATATCAGCATTTGTTTGATGTATTTTTCAAGCATTGTTTGGTTTCAGGAACAATGGGTCTTTAAAAGACCCAGAATAGAAACAATAATAGTCTTTGGATAGACAGTAGAACTTCACTAATTCATACTAATGACTTTAAAAGATTTGTTTTATGATAATACTTCATAATGTGCAAGAAAATGACAGTAGTATATTTTGTAAGAATAATGAAGTCTTAGAAATGTGAGCTCACTTTACAGCTTGCTGCTATTAAATCTCTGCTGAGAAGTGGGGAGATGTCTTTTTTTTTCAGAAAATCATAAAGTTGGATGGTGAAATGTAGTTTATTAGGCAGTCTGAAAAGAAACACTATACTCTCCCATCCTCCTCTCAGTTCTCCATTAATGCTCTCCTGCTCTTCCCCACCCACAGCAGTCTCTAGTTCTTCAGAAGATGAGACAGGGCGCTGGGAACTCTGCCACAAGCCAGCTCACACTAAGGTTTTCCTTTCTGAAGAGTTCACTTTAGTAGCTTGCTTAATGAATTATTTTCTTATGATGAAAATAATGCTGAAGTGCAGTGCTGAGTGAGAGCTCTTCCCGCTAGTGAAGTCAAGGGCTGAAGCAGAGGGTGGTGCGAGGCTTCAGCAGTATTGGTGACTTGAGTGTCTCACAGGTGCTGCTTGACCTTGAGCAGAGAAGTCCTTGCCATGTCCCTGGGCAGACTGAAGCACTCCCTTCCTTTCCTGAGAAACACTGGTGCTGGATCACATTGGAACACACCTTTCTGTGAGATTAGCTGGGGTGGACGGAAAGGCTGTTTGCTGGCTGCATGGTTGATGAGCTACTACATCTTCCGGATTGTATTTTTGTACAATGTGGGCAGTAGGATCCACAGCATAGAGTGTGACAATCTTTGGAAGCTTGCCCAACATCAAAATGCCTGCTTCTTGCCATCAGATTAAGCAAAGGCTAGACAAGGTAGATCTGGAAGCAAAACGTTTGCCTGTGCAAAGCTGAGTTGTGACCCCATGTCAAGACAGCCGGCACTGTGGGAGCCTGGCTAAGGCAGCACATTACCTGGCAATACTGCTCCAGCCCCTACCACAAAGGCGTTGCTGTAGTAATGGATTAGCTGTGAAAACACTGGGTGCAGCAAATTGTCTTTGTAAAACCACAGTGATGTCACAATGAAAATATTTTAAGCATTTTCTCTCATTTATGTAATTACTCCTACACAAGGCTGTTTTCTGGTGGTCTGGTGTGTGGCTGTGGTAGTAACCATGGGCTGGGTTTTTCTCCTTTCTTCACAGTTACACTATCAGCTTTTGTAATGGGGACCCAATAGCTCTGTGGTCACCTCTTCTCCTCCAAGCTGACTGTGCTCTGCACTCTCTTCCACAAGTCTTTGAAGATTTTGTGCATCCCTTCTCCATAGGCTGCATGTTAGGGTCAAGCTTTTGAGCCTCCTAATGAATCAGGTCTGGCATAGTTCTGTTGCCACTAAAGCCTGTTTTCATGCCTATTTAATGCCTCAGAAGTGCTTTCAAGTGGTCTTTGATAAATCATAGTAAGTGTTATTCCAGTCGCTCAATAGCAGTACCTGCTAGAGTCTTTTTTAGCTCCCAAGGCAGCCGTTCCCTCTTGCCTTATTTTACCAGTGACAGTAATTCATTCCACTTGAGCTGACTAGCTTATTTCACATTTATTTGCACATTATGAGCAGTGTCACTCTACTTACCCTACAGACAGTAAATGGTTTGAGAAATGCAACTGTAACAAATAATAGGCATAGGGAGGGGAATAGAAAAATGGAACCTTTGCATTCTGAGCCCAAATAAAAACATAATGAATAAATAATAAATTGAAATTATCTCAATCATGGAGTGTATGCAAAATCAAAGGTGCTGCATAAACTTGCATTATCGCTTTGAGAATACATTTCCCTTTCCCGCCAGCTAGTTAACTTCCCTAGTGTGGAGTTAAATAAAATATCGCCCATCAGGTCAGGAAAATAATTAGTCCAGCATTATTGCCTCTTTCCTAAGCAATCAAACTTGACCCGTATGTATTATGAATGTTTGAACCCTGCACATCTGAAAAGAGGGATGGATATAAACAGATGAATTTGGGCTCCATGTTTGCATACCAAGACAGTACTCCTACTCCCCTTTACAGAGAAAGCAAGTTGATAAATTGTCAGAGCAAAATCAAACAATTTTTTTTGTGTCCTGAAATAATTTCTTTCAAGTATTCTTTTGCTGGCTGTGGCAAGTAGTTATGAAGGTGCTGTAATTTATTATGAAATAAAATTTTCCCCTTGTATGTGACAAATTGCCCAAGTACAAATAATGATGATGCTTTTGCCACTTTAGAAATATATGTTTTGCTCCTGTAATGGAGACAGGCAAAAGAACCTCAGATAGGAGATAAATAAACTCAGAATGTCTCAGAGACTGGGAAGTCCTTCAGGAGAAATCAGGATGGTCTTGTGAAATTAATATGAGAAGGATATTTTCTTAAGATCCCAGTTCTAGTGGGTCAATTCTAATACAAGATATTTCTTCTTCATTCAAAGTAAAATTTCTAGCACTCAGGCTTCTAAAACCAGTTAAGGAGTTCTGAATTATTATTAATGTAACACTGTTCTCATCAAGTCTGATTTTGGTTAACAAAGCCCAGCCTAACTCATAGCCTCCAAGTACTGCAGTGATAGTAGCAGATAGAAAGTACTCAAAAGTGGAACTAAAAGAGTAGAGTGCAGGGAAGTCACAGCTCATCACTGAGCTCAGGTGGATGAATCATTTCAAGCAAAGGAGTTTCCCTTGTAAGATGTGAGCCCTTTCATTTTCTCTGGTTGTCTCAAGTTGTCTTTATGCTTGCAATTCATTTCTGCTGTAAAAATCCTTGGCTCTGGGGATACAGAAGAATCCTGGACACAAGCTAAGCCTTTTATTTAAAGTCCTGAAAAACTTCCCAGTAGATTTGGGATCCTGAGATTTTTTTCAGATTTGATCAGCATGGTTTTCTTCATCTATCCAAATTCAGCATCTCTTTGTCTCCTCTGAACCCATGCAGCTAGAGGGCAGTCAAGACGTAACTGGGAGCTTTCCAGGCTAGTCTGAGTTGTACTGAAATGTCTTGGACCTTCCACCTTTGTTTGCCCAGGGGTCATGTAACCTGTACAGATCCCAGTGCGTTTCCATGTTGTGTAATGTAGAAGCTTGAAATGAGCCATGGGCAATCTTAGTTAACACAGCATTCTTGAGTTTTCTGGTATTCAGCTTATCTAATGTATTATTTTTCAGTAATTGCATGGATTAGCAAGAGTAAGGCATTTCATACAGGGTGTCCTCACCTTGTGTTGTTCTATATGACAGGGTGTGGGATGCGTGTATTAGATTAATGGTGACATCTGAGGAATCAGGTTGACCATTTCCTACAAACTTTGACTTTTTTTCCCAGGTCACTGCAGATGGACTCTGGCAATGTTTAAAAATCCAAGACAGCATTAATACCACAGGTGTTTACTGCTCTAAGCAAAGCTTCTTCCATAACTCTCCATGCAGAAGTACCACAGGAATCCCTAACCACAGTTACTGGTGGCCTGGAAAAGGGGGCCACTGTTGTTTGCTGCTAAAGAGGGGGACTGCAGCGAGTAACTGAAGGAAGGTAGGTGATCTATGGTGTGGTGAAGAGGGGACCTCAGCTTCAGAAAATCAAGGGTTTCTTTCTGTTGAATCTTGGAAAATCATGTACAGTGGCTTGGTTTTCCTTCTGTTGACAAGAAAAAGAAAAAAAAAAGAGGAAAAAACCTGAAGAAGAGTTGGAGCAGTCAGTTTCTGAGGCTGAGAGCAACTTTCACACTATGTGTCACCCAAACCTGGGCAGCTGAGTGAAGGCAACTGGTCTTTTTCAAATGGCCTGTGTTCTGTGTAATCTCACAGGACTTAAACCACATCTGGTGTTTCTAAATGCTGCTGAAATATAGGAAAGTTATAGTACAGCACTTCCACCAGCAGTGACTGAGTGACAGAAATCGTGGCCCAGTTCCTGCATTCAAGCTATGCAATATGCAGCTGTCTGGATGAGCAGCAAAACTTATTACCGCCTTCATTCAGTGGAATTGTCATCTTCCCCTCTTCATGTTAAATGTTTTGTCTATAAAGTGTAAGCAGAGTGAGAATCCTAAAAGTTTCTGTCCTCTTCTGTCAGAACTGACCACTAATTTATAGCACTGCAGTTTCTTTGGAGAAAGAGCTCTGCCTAGGAGTAAAATGTTGAAAGTTTGAACACAAAAATTGAAAGCATCCCTTACCTAAAGTCTATATATAACAGAAACCCATAGCTTTGTCTCCAACGAGAACAGCCAAAGTAGAACTCATTGTTTCCAACTTTCTGCGGGTTTCCAACTTTCTGTTCACAAAAACAGTGACATTCATAACAATAATATGAAGGTAGTTACTACAGAGAAAGTTAGGAAGGCCCAAAAGCTTCTCTGAAATTTTCATTGCGGGTGGACATGTTGATGGTGGTAAGCATGGTGATGCCTGCTTCAGGAAATTTACTGCTTCCTTGTTATCTTGGTATCCTATTGGTTCAGATCCTGAAATCTCAGCTGAACTCTGCTGATGCTGGCCCTCAAGGTTAGACCTTGAGTGACAACATCACCTTAATTGCCCTTAATACTGATGGATCTTGCTGCTGTCCTCTCTGGAGAAGTTATATCCCCATTCTTCCTGGCATTCTGATGCTGCTTAGTCACACCTACTATTTTGCCTCTTATTGAAGCAAAGATGGGTCTGACAGATTGGTGCTGCCAGGCCCACATTAGTGTTAGAGATGACTTTGTCCAACCTTCTTCCCATGTCTTCATCTCTCTTTCTCTTCCACTGACAGGTGGAACAGGAGGGCAAGGTGATGGTGTGCTAGAAGTCACAGGAAGTGGGAAATGGAATTTGTTCTGTTCAGCTTGGATATTCTTGTAAATGCTCTTGTAAATCATCTCCTCTGTTTCCTAACTCTTCTCTGTGTGGTTATATCCTTCGTTTGTCCCATTCTTCATTGCTATAAGTCGTTATTTCTATTTCAGTACAGCTGGCGTTGTCAATTGAAAGTCCATGAAATGTTGTTGCCCTTGTGGCTATAGTGTGTTCCTTTCAGTTAAAAGATTTCAGTACTTGTTCTTTTGTGGCTGTATAATAATTAAATAGGGCTGTATCTTTGAACTGGGTAAGATTTACAGCTTGTGCATCTTCTGTCCTATTTTTTAAAAAGAAAACAGAATTATGAATTAATTGGAGACAGATGTTTAAAAAACCCCTGTAATGAAAATCTGCAGTGTCTTGTCCTGGGCTGGAACATCTGTGAGGCTCGTGATGGAACCAGAGAAGCAGCAAGCAGGCTGTTTGTTCCTGGCCTGTGCAGTCAACAAACCCAGCTTCCCCTCCAGCTCTGCTGCAGGCTGCCTTCATATCTAAGTGAGTCCTGCAGCTTCTCCCATGCTTTGTTCATGACAAGCAAAGACATGCTTGGGCATACCTAGAAAGCTATGGTGTGAAATTATGTGCTGAAGAACTGCAATGTTTGCAGCGGAGCCCATCTGCAACAAAAATGAAGCAGGAGGAGAAGACATCTGCTAATAAATGCCTAAAGTCTATATTGGATGTAATTATATTTCTGGGATTTTAATTCTTAAATGCTAGACAAGTGGGTAGGGATTTAGCAAAGTGGCGGGATTTGGTTTTCTCAAATCTCATAGGCACTCTTGAAATGCGTATATTCAGGAGGCAGTAGGAACTGTGAACACAGAGGGTCTCTGCTTGTTCTTTGGGGTAGTAACAGCCAGGCATGAAGGGCAGTGTTTGCAGACTGCAGTCTGTTTGTGTTACCGCTTCAGTTACTTCACATTCTCTCTCAGACAAATATCATCCCTTATGTGAATCTGTGATGCAGTAGATTATTCTTGAACCCACATATTTTGCTGTCAATGTGTGTCCAGGGATATATATATTAATAGTGATGTGGAACCCAAAAGCAGATGAAACAGAAAGGATTCATATTGGAGCCTTTTCCAGCCTCAGGAGAGACTTCACTTTCATAAATCCTTCATTGTGACAGGGAAGCTTCTCGGCTGTTGTTGAGTGAGCTGTTTTGGAACATACACAAAATGTATACAAAAATATACGAAACATTTCTTTTGGCTATTTCCCAAATGGTTTAATTTTTCACACCTCTGTAAAGTCTCATGTGAGAATTCTGTATTCATATTTTTTTATTGTACATTAAAAGTAGAGTTTTGAATAATTGTTGAGAAAATTCTCTCCTAGTTTCTTTTAAGACAAAATCTTTGGTTGTTAATGACAGCACAGGGAGCTGTTATGACTCTTGATTTTGAAAGTAACTTCAGAAACCTTTTCCTGCTAATGGCTTATTTTAAAAGCAGAGGGAGTGATTGCTGCCTCCCTTTCTTTCCATTGTTAGTTCTTTTCTCTGCTTTCCTCTTCCCATCTCTGAAGTGTTTATTCTCATGCAGAAATTATAGTAGCTGTTACAGACCCTCTGAGCCTACTGAAGCTGTGAGTTAGCTGCTAATCCCAGTACTCTTTTCTTCTTCTCTCTTCTCACTTGCACATCCTGATGCATTTTGTATTCCATTTGTTAATTCCAATTTGATTGACTGTGTACGTCTTTTGAACTCCATAATCACCAAAATACCAGTGTTTCATTATGTAACTTAGCATTACATCTGTGTTCTGAGCCACTACATCTGAAGTGGTAGACCTTTAGATTTACTGTTTCTCTTTGTTTGAACTTTTTTTTTTCAACTAACATAGTTCAACCCTGTTGGTCTCTTGTTTCTCTGAAGCTCAAAGTCAGCAGACTGAGACAGTGGCTCAATCTATAGGAAAGAATGACAGATACAAACACAAAAAATAATTAGCTTCTTGTTTGCTATTTCCAAATGTAATACCACACTTCAAACAAGACATTGATCTTCCATAGATCACAGTGATTGAGTGCAGATTAAATTGTTGTCTTATTTATCTATGGTAGGTCCCTGTATGATCCAAGCTTCAAGCCTTGAAAAGAGAAAGTCCTTGCTGAGAGTTATACATGGTTAAGATAGACAAGCAGAGGGAGGTATGAAAAAGGAAAACAGGGAGGAGGGTAGGCAAATTTTATGTCAGTTAATGTAATGAGTGCAGTAGGATTGCTTTTGCAAAGGACTTGAAATACAGATGGAATAAGAACCTGGCCAGTGCAATTGGATGGTTCACATCTGTGACTGTAGCGCTGATTCTGGGGGTGTAGCTTGCAATTTTATGCACCAAAATGATGGGGGAGAGAAGCTGACAAATGAGCAAACAGCTGGGTCTTGAATAGAGATGTAGATTAAACTTTCCTCTGTGGAAAATATATTTGTGCACAAGAGCAAGAGATTCATGAGGATGAATGTGAGGTGCAGTCTCTCAGCAGTGCCCTTCACAGATATATTGACACTGCTCTGCTTTTTCTTTCATGCTGATTTTATTTAAAGCATCTTTACCTTTTATCTGCCACTTTCACATAGATAGCTACTGTCCCACACAAACTCTGATCTCAGGACATCTTATTTTTTCAATGTACTGTTATTATGAATCAGTTATTTCTTTTACTATAAAATCAAGTGGAAGAATTAGAAAGGAATATTATTACTCCTGCAACATATATCACTCCAAAATACAAATTTATTTTTTATGTAAAAGAAAATGGTGTAAAGTTATCACTGCAGAAAAAGTCTTGATTTTCCCGAATGTGCCTCATTGGGATTTTTGAAATTTCAAAGCTTAATAAAAACATTTTGAAGAATAAAGTAATGTCTTTTCCGTATATACATCTGAAGGCATATACCAGAGGCAACACAGATGCCAAAACGTGTTGCTGTTACTCTAGTACAGTGTGTTTTCCTATGACATCCCTTTTGCACTCCTCAGCAGAAATCTCCTTAGAATTCAACTTTTCAATTCATTTTTCAAATAAATTTTAGATTTTTTTTGGTTTCTATTGAGTATAATTAAGTAATGAAAAATGTAGGAGAGCATCATGCCTGATTTATTTTTAAATTTTTTTTCTTTCTCCTTTTTTGTTTTCCAATCTAACTGCTTATATGGCCCTTTAGAATTGTATTATCAGAGTGGCTCAAACACGATGGTGAAAGATGACAAAGAGAGAAAAGAATGTTCAAAATCTGAGTACATAAATACGTTCTCTGTGGAGCATCACAAAGGCACTATTGTGCTACACACAGCAGAGACAGAAAGGATATGTGGCCACTCTCTACCAGAAAATGCTGCAGACTGCTGCAGAACAGTTGCTGGTGTAATAAAAACTTAAAAAATATTGATGGGTACAAAAATGTTAAGTGTAACATGCCACTATGTTTGTTCCACACATAATTCAGGTAATTGCCTTAGGTAATATTTGCATATTGGTATGATCGGACAGCAATATCTGTCCCCTGCAAAGTATTTCTGGCCTGAGAGAAAGCACTTCCACTGTGTTGGCTGTGGGCTCTGACAATCAGATGTTGATAGCTGCGCTTGAACTGTGCAGTAGTTTTTCAAGGTCAATACAAATACTGTGCTGTGAAACGGAAAGTGGAAGACCACCGACCTCATTTTGCTTGTGGCTTCATCTCAGTTCAAAACCTTCCTGATGTATTATCTGAGTCTTTGGGAAAAAATATATTAATGCTCTCTTACTTGGTGCTGTTCTATTACCTATTCATCAAAAATATTGCTTTTGTGCATTTTTCATTATAAGATTCAACATTACCAATGTTAATAAAGAAAGAACTCCTTTTCTTAGGAATAGAATATGTAAAGACATTGCTTCTTTGATGTTTCTAAGCCAATACAATATGTATTTGAATGAGGATAAAAGTCATTCTTTTAACAGAAGATCATCCAAGTCATTTCTGATGAAACTCAAGAGGATCTTTCTTATTTTTTTTTTAAGAGCTGCTTAGAAATGAAGATTAAAAAAGGGGGAGGACTCTTTAGAAGTAACAGCTAATGGAAATAAGTCATATATTTGATGGTATTTGTTAGACTGCCATTTCATGTAGGCCTGTGGTGACATCAGCCTCCACCTTCACGCTAAACTATTTAGCAGGTGCCTTTCATTCAGAGGGATGAGACCTCACTGTCACAGGCAGGTATTCATATGATGCTATCCTGAACTGTGAATATACAGCAGACCAGACTGTGGGACTCCCTCCCAGAATCTCACCAGGGGAGCTCACAACAGTGGCTAGTTCCCTCATGTGGGAATTTTTACTTTGTGTTTTACACAGAGGATTAAGCAATACATGACTTTCCGTTTAAGAGCTGCAATAAATTTGGAGTTAACAAATTTTATGAGGCCTGTAAAGCCTTGGGACTAGGATGCTTCTTGAAGAGCATCTCAGCTCACTATTGTCTGAATAACTGTTTGCATGTGTACAAGCACAGGACAGTGTAGAGACTCTCTTTCATGAGTTCTCAGCTTCTGTGTTTGCTGCAGAGAGTCTGCAATGAAGCAGCCAGTGTAAGTGGGGCTACTTCCTCCAGTGACTGTCTCCTCTGAAAATCTGTCTGCAGACTAATCTTTTGGCCAAAATGTAAGAATGCTCCATAGAGTAAACAATGAAGTCTTAGAGCTAGAGACATATATAACAGGAGAATGGCAACTCACACAGGATTACATGTTGCTGTAGTATTTGCTCCTGTTCAAATGTGAACTTATCCATGGACAAGAGCAGCAGCTTGAGTCATTCCCTTGCTCTGTACTCCTCAAGAAGGCAAATCTGTGCTGTGTAAATCCAGCTTCCTAGGAGTACTGCAAATTTGGGAAGTTTTGCAGTGCTGTACCTGTGAACAGTTATGGGGGTTTCAACACAGTGAAACTGATTTTGCAGGGCTGGTGCTTTGATTTGTTTCTGTTCTGTTTGGGGTTTTTCTTAAGTTTGAAATGAACTTATGAAAATGGATGCATTGGTAGCAGGAAAACGAAGGTTTCTTTTCTCTCAGTAGTGATATGTTTTCTGAGGTGAATGACACAACAGTGGCCCCACATAATAACCCCTTTTCTCTTATTCCCAGTTCACAGCAAGTTTAATGTGTTTTCTCTGCTTACAAGCTTGTAGTGTGAAGCTTGAATGACTTGAAACGCTCTCCTGAAAGCCACAGTGGTTGCAGCTTGCCTTGCAGCCCTGCTGAATGGCATGCAGGTTTTGTTGTTGTCAGTGTATCATTTTAAAAGTCTGACCTTTCACAAATTGGAAGCCAATTTTAATAAACCTTTGTACCCACAAAATTATCACCAACCTGGAAAGTGCTCTGACCATGCTGTCCCAGTGGCAAAGGTAGGCATGAGCTTGGACTCCTCATACCTGTTTGCAGCAGATGATGTTTCTGGGAGTGAAGCTGAAGGGGTAGGTTTAAAACTGAGTGGGAGCATCTATTACCTGATCTTCTCTGGGGTAATCTGCTGGTGTCTCTGAAAACAAGCAAACAAACAAACCTCAAAAAGTGTGTTTAAATAAAATTTTAAGAAAGAAAATGCAGGATCATGTGTTAGAAGTCTCTTGAAATGCCCTTGGAGAGCATTAGCTGTGCTGGTGTCATAAAGCCACAGGCCTGTAAGCAGCTATGTAGCTTCAGCTGTATTTTCAGGTAGGACATTTTTCTCAGCACATTTGTTGTCTTCCAGAAGAGCAGGAACTGGGCTCTGGCCTGAGGAAGCTGTGGCATGGACAGAGTCTCTCCTGAGTGCTGGCGGGACTGAGGGAGAGCCCCAGTAGGAGGCTGTTTTGGGCCAGAATTTGTGCCCTGAGCTTTCTTTCAAAGATGGAGATAGAGACAAGCACCCAAAGCAGAAATGCGTATATACACATGTGTGTATATGTGGGCATAATGGGTAATGTTATTATCCGTGATACTTGTATGCATATATATCCATGTATATATATGGGCATCATGGGTAGTGTTATTCTCCTGTTACCTCCTGCAGAAACACAACAGCAGACAGGCTGATGATGCGTGCTTTCTAAGCCTTTGTAGACTGACCAGGCTATGCTAAACATTGTAACTATTTTAAGTACTGAGTGGTCCTACTGTCATGGAAAAAAACCCCAAACTTTTCATTCCATATAGCTAAACACACACAAGCACCAAGTTCAAAAATCTATGTAAAGAAGATTGGAAATACATCTGTTTCACTTTTTAAGCAAACCCTTGAATTTGGACAATGCCAGGCGAGCAATCACCATTTGGAGTTGCCAAGATGCAAAACTCAATTTTCTAAATATTTATCTAGAAAATATATTGCTGCAGCTCTGATGAGAAACAACCTAGTGTTCTGCATCTTGCGTAAATCAAGCATGCCTGTCATTTGCTAAATTATTACATTATAAACCATGTTGTAATTACAAAACTTTAGTTGTTCCATTTATGATCTTGATGGTTTATTGTATTATTGGTTGGACTTGAAAGCTGAGGCTTTGAATTTATGAAGTCCACTAAATTTTATATTCCTCATCCCTTTCTCCAGCTGATCAAATGACTAAATCAATTGCTGGGGCAATGCCAATGGTTTTAGGATCAATTGGACTGTGAAATTTATTGTACATTTTTGTTGCTGTATAAAATTAGATTGCAGAGTTTATGAATGTTTATTCTTCTGAGCACTGGATTGCTGGTTTGCTTGAAACATACATTACAGTAGTTTGGTCTTTGCTTGTTATATAAATATTTCACCAGCAATACTTTAAATATATCCTCTTTTTGAAAGTATTAATAGGTCTGGGGGTTTTTTTGTAAGCTTTATCCAAGTTTATTTTCCTAGATATTGGTGCTTTTTCAGGCTCCAAATTAACTCTGCAGAGTCTATACTTAAATGTCTGCTGAATTTGGGCCATGCAAAGAAAATGAAAACTAATGGAAACTTTCTTCATGGTTTTAGTGTGTGCATAGCCCCACACACTCTGCATCAGAGAATCTCCTGCCCTTCTCAGGTTATCTGCTTTAGATGATTTAGACAATGTATAGTGAGATTTATTTTGATAATTAATTCATCCAGCTGTCTTGAACTTTGGAAAAAAGATGTTTAAATTGCATCCTGGACTTTCTGCCAAGAGACAGAATTCCAGGAACCTTTGTCTTTGGCTATGACATTACACAGTGGGTATGAGGCTGCAAAGAAAGCATGCAAAAGCAGCAACAATCTGAGGGAGAATGAATCCAGATGCACTATTTGGGACACTACAAACTTCTTTTTAAAAGTTACTAAATATATGTGTGTGTAGGGGGTGATCTTTCTAAAACCATGTGCAATACTTCTATGCAGTGAAGAATACATAATTCATCAGCAAGGGAGTTGCTAATTCTGTAAACAGCTTTAGTAGAAAAAGCCTGAAAGTCTGTATGTAGGAGCCTTGCATGTTCGGAAGAACTGTGAATCCAGGTTATTTATATCTGCAGGACAGGTCAGCAGGTTGGTATTCAAGAGTCATGTTTTAATCCTGGACTGGCAGATAACCCCAGGCAAAACATTTCAAATACCACTGGAAAACAAAGATAAATGAACAATCTTCATTATAGAACTTCTTGGCAAAGATGCTCAAAATGCAGTGCATAGAAATAGTATGTTACAAACAGCAACTCTTCAGAGTCCCTGGTGAAGTACCTTGCATGGCTTTGAGTTTTCTGGTGACTTTATTTCTTTTTTTGCAAATCTATGGAGTAAGACTGTAGTGTTAAAAGAGTGCTCCACATTAAGTTTTCATTTTAGCAGTCACAGGATACAGGATCTTAGTGAAGCCAAGTATTCTGAAGTCAAGCAAGACTGGACAGGGCTTTGAGCAGCCTTGTCTAGTGGAAGGAGTTACTGCCCAGGGCAGAGGGTTAGAACCAGATGAGCTTGAAGGTCCTTTCTAGCCCAAACCATTCTGTGCTTCTATGATTCAAGCGTGTACATTGGGCTCTGGTATCTGGAAGCTTCTCAGCCCTCTATGAGGGAGTTCAGGAGCTTGTTCTGGCGCTGTGGCACAGCCAGGAGAGTGGCAGTGTGTCACAGATGATGGAGTCAGCCAGCTGAGCTCATGGAAACCCAAGAGACCCTCTTGGAGGTACTTTAGGAAGAAAGTTGTCTCAGCAGAATGATTCTGTTTGACAAACTCCTGAATGCCACACTGCTTTTGAGTTTCTAGGTTCATGTGTATATTTGCACATCCACGTCTGCGCAGGGAGATGAAGGAACAGGTGCTTTCTCAAATTTCAGAAATAAAGCAGCAAAAGGACCATTCTGTTTCCATTGTTTGACCCTCAGGCTTTCACTTTACCACTGGACTGTCAGAGGAAGGTCTAGATATTTCCTGTAGCTCTGGCTAGAGGAGAGGAAGGTGTAGACTGCTGCATCGTCCACACAAATACCTTGTTCCTGTGTGGAATTGAATTAGGTGATGAATTACATTGGTGTTATTGGTGATTTTTTTTGCTTTCAATGGGAGTTCTTTGTCCAAAGTCTGATTGTAGAAGCAATTAATCAGCTTTCTCACTGTGCTCAGCAGAGGTATGTAAGTCGATGCTGTTTGCTTCCTAGTATGGTTCATTAGTTTGAACGTGACTCTTTGGAGGGACAGGAGGCACTATTCAAGAAATTGAAGGCAGTGAGTGATCTTGAGTGTGGTCAGTTTTAAAGAGCACTGCAATGAGTTTTGTGGTTGCTTGGGTTCCCAGCTGGGTTTTAGCCTGCATAAGGGTGAGCTTTAACAGAGAAAAGTTTATCAGTTGTCCACAAGAAAATGCGTTGTAACTTCTCACATCTGGAGATGAAGAATGGGCCAGTGACCATGGCACCTGCTTCATGCACAAATCCAGCATGGTTTCTTTGCAGATTTCCAGAGTGTCTGCAGTGATCCCAGCTACCAAGACACTGGAGGTAATATTTCTTTTCCATTAAAACTGAGCTATTATTCTTGACAAATGTATTTTGTGACTGCTTAAGAATTCCAAGTCTCTCTAATACTTCAATAATTTAGAGCAGATAAGCTTCATAGAGACTTGTCTGTTTCAGGGGATTTAAAACTACTTCCATTCATGGTATTAACCTGAAGACAAGTGTGTGTGTGTTTTCATTTTTGTTAAAAAAATTATTAAGTCTCGGAGAGGGAGAAGGAAGGATGGATAGAAGTTATACTAAAATTTTTTGCTTTCTGTGAAAATCTTTCCTATTCTTTAAAAACTTTAATGAGCTGCTTGGAGTGTCTTTACAGTCAACATGCTTGGTTATCACTATGTAAATATAAGTTGGATGGGGGAAAATGTGCTTCTGCTACTAGCTGTGACAATAACATAAAGGGACAATGTTAAGATTATTTTTTTTGTTTGGTCTTTCTTGAATGCAATATCTTTATTTTTTAAATTGCATTGAAAACTCTTCCTGTAATATTTACGAAGCACAGACATTGCATAAGGGAAGAACTAGAAAAATGAGTTCCTGGTAGAACTTAAGTAGAGTATGTAATTCCCTACTTATCTTTCAAAAAGAGATGACATCTGTAAAATCCAACTAGAGCTACACTCAGCAAGTTGCTGAAATCTGACTTTTAAATGTCTTTATTTAAAAGTATTGGTTTTGCCATTTGTATGAAGGGCGGTGAGTTACCCAGTAGCAGTGAGTAACATCAGTGACAAGGGCATTTGTATGGAATGGGGCTGGCAGAGGACTTGAACCTGAGTGGTTTTGCATTCCAGAGGAGCCCTTATTTACTTGACCATAGGCTGCTTTGAAATGCTCCTGTGTTTCCTTTCCCTTTTTTACCTAAAAAGCCCCCAGCAAACTTAGAAAGAACAGGCATTGAAACTTCTCTGGATTTCATGCTATGGAACCAAGTTAATCACAATCCACTGCTATTCCTTGCTGAGTTAGAAAAATATAATTGATTATTCTATGCATTTGTTTGTGTGTAGGTAGCTTTCTGAAAATAATACCTACCTCATGCAGGTGCCTAAATCCTGTTGTCAAAATATTGCCTGTTCAGGACATTCAGCTGAATTGAGACCATTGCACACTGAAATGTTGTCATAGAATAAGGAAGCCAGCACTGAAAATGAGCTTGCATGCCAGTGATTGCAATTCACAGTCCACGGGGTCCTCTGTGAGTTGATTCACAGTGCACCTTTGATGCTGTTTTGGTCCAGGCTGAGCCAAAAGGGTTCTTCTGTAAGGTACTTCAAGCACCTGCAGTCTGGGCACCTTGGTGCATGCAGGTCATCTTGCTGCAGTTATTGAGTACAGCTCAACCTTAGAAGTCAATCAGTGGTGAATGTCGACTCAGGATGTGGACCATGAACATCTGTCATAGGTTGAAGCACAGACCTGAGCTAATTGGTGTGCAGCTGTACCATTCCTTTAGCCATATTTACAGGATGCTGGAGTGTGTAAAATAAGCATCACTAGCAGAAAGCCAATGTATTACATGATAACAATTAGTTTATTGATGGAGCACAGGTTTGTTTAGAGCTGTGAGGGTAGCTCTGCCGTGATGTACCAGTAAGTATTCTACAATGTAATAATTTAAAACCATTAGCAGCATGTTGTTGTCATCTTTCATTTTAATTGTCTGATGTCTTCTGCTGTATGTTTTTTAGCACTGGCATATATGCCACACTTTAAAGAGTCTATTGTGGAATGTTTGTCACAAACAACCAGGACTAAAAGGCTTGAGGGCATGAAATAAACATGCATTTACATTAAAAAGTAATTGCTGCAGGGGTTTGCTTTGTGTTTTTCTTTTTGTCTTGGAGAAAAAGATGAACTATTTCCTGCCTTTGGTAGGGGCAGAAGCACCCAGACATTTGTCTTCAGAAGTGGGAGCAGGATTGCTGAGATGTTGGGGGAGAACTAAAACACCTTTCCCACCCTGCACTGGCCCATCCACCTCTTCTGGTCCATTGGTTTTAACTTTCCTTCTAGACAGGAAAGGCAAACATGTTAGACCAGGGATCCTTTTTTTTCAGATGTCTGACATATGGTACCACATAATCTCTGTTTCATTTTGACAATGCCAAAACTCAACAGCCTTGAACAGCAGCCTTGAAATGTAATAGGATGAACACACAACACCACAACAAAGCTGCTATGTGGGATGTACAAATCTGGCCACCAGTTAACAAATTCCTTATAATATTTGTTTTCAAGTTCTTTTTCTTATCATCATTGGTTTGTTGAATGGGGTTTGTGTGATTTGGTTTTCTTCTGCTAAAGGCAGACCCTTGTTTTGGTCTGCTGGGATGCTGTATATGCAGGATTTCTATTTCAGCCTCCTGCACTGTTTTGCTGACCTCTTTCTCACTCTGTAGGGAAGCACAAGTTAACAAAAAGGTTACAGTAAATTTGTTCTATGGTAAACTTACATCAAGAGAAGAAGCAGAAAGGCACTTCCACAAACCAGTAATTACTGCATGTCACTGCAGTGTGGCTCGTATATCACTGGAAATGACAAAGTGGTTTGAAGTGCATAAGAACATCAAAGGCCCCTTGTTTATTCAAGGTCGTGGGCAGATGGGATCTGGTGTATGGCAAGCCTATATGAACATTATGGTCATTTGGAAATGGGAATGGATGAAGCCAAAATTGGAACAAGATGTAGACATAAAGGCAAAACATGGCATGAAAAAAGATTATTAGCTCAGCACGGTTAAACTAAACTGAGTTTATTCCAGTTCCAAAGGGTGACATTGGGAAATGTTTGGTTAGTTTTTTCCTCCTCAGAAATAACTAATTTCACTTTTGGCTACTAGAAAGCTTTTCTCTTTCTTGGTTTGGAGGTTATTTGTCTTATTTTTCATCCTTTGGAGAGTCGACATTTTTAAAGATAATGCAACTTCACTATTGCTTTTTTCTCTTCTTGGCATGCTGACTACATAGATAGTATTTTATTGGAAAACACTGTTTCTGAGAATCCCACACTTGAGCATTTTTTCAGTGTTGTCATTATAATGAAGAAATGCCTTGGATGGTTTAATTGCAAAATAATACATTAGGTTTTCATCACCACAGAAATACTCCAGTACCCTATTTTACCTTCCTTCTCCTCCTAAACACAACAATTAAAAATAAAGCATGTTTTTTGTGCTTTGTTTATCCAGGCATAAACTCCATTTTCCATCTCACCTTTATTTCAAGAAGAAAAACATAGCCAGATTCTCTAAGCAATTTTAATCGTACTTTCGTAGTTGAGCAACTTAATGGTTTGGCTTAGACATGTGCCAGCACAAGTGTCGATAATTACGAAGATTTTTTTCCCAACATCTACCAGTCTCTTTCTGTGGGGAATACTCTGCCACAGTCAATTCACTGTTCATCATAATCCATGTTTTCCCCACTCCCCCTTTTTTTTTCCTCCTGATTTGAGGATGGCTTGCAGTTTTATTTTCAAATTCTAGTGTATTCTTAACTTCACCCCACCCACAAAAGAGGACAGGAGTGATCTACCAAAACCAGCCTGCATGTTTTCACATCTAAAACCAAAGGCATGATTAGTATCTGCAAAACCAGCATTGCACACAATAAATTATTTCCTGTCAAATTTGCAGAGTAAATCTAGAAATCTACCAAAACCCTCATATGTTCTATAGATACAAATCATAGTTCTTGACTTAAATGTTCCCAGATAGCTTTATAGCTACTGAGTCATGCTCTAACTCACTCATCCCACAATCCCTGTTCCTATTTCAGGCTGTGAGTACCATATTGTTTGTATAAATGTTTCCTGATATGAGCTTTCCTATGTTTAGAGAACACTTCCTATAAACTTGTCAGGCCTCTAATTAATACATTGGACCACTAGGCATGTCAAACGAATTACATCATTTATTGTATATGTCACAGATTCCACATTTATTAACTGGGTTTAATAATTGCTGAACTCAATGTTATTTTGATTAATACAGAGTTTGAACCCAGTTTACTGGCACTCTCTCTGTTTTGGGGAAGAGACAAAGTCTCAAAACAAATGTTACTGGATTATAAAATTGATGAGAATTGAGGTTTTTTAATGAGGCTTGAAAAACGTCAGGGAAATGATCTTTTACCATAATTAATTTGCAGTTTCTGTCTCCTCCTCTCTATTCTCCTAGCAGGAAAAAAAAAAAAAAGGAGAGAGGACAAGGAACAGTTTAAAACAAAGTGCACATTTTTCTCTTATTCTCCTACTAAGAGTTATTGAAAGGTAGAGAAGCAGTAAAATTTAGCTGGAGATTGATTTGGCTTGAGATTTTCTAGCAACCTTTAGAGAACAGAAATTTCCCAAGTCAATAAACCAGTGCCGCTTACTTAGCTTACTTCTATGTGAATATCCCTACTTCAGATGAAATCCACTTTAGCTGTAGAGTTTGGAAAGTGAGAATTTTCATTCTTGTAGTGCTTCCATGTTTCATCTCCTCATTGCCATGAGAATTCAGAGACATAAGCAGAACCTGGGCAATACTCTGGTTCTTGAAAAACGGTGGTCTTTGGATGATGCCATTGCACTTGCATCACTACAGGCAGAACTGTCTCATCACTGCAAGGCTCAGGACTGTCAATAATTTCTGAGTCAATTGCAAAGCATCTTAGCCCCAAAACTCCATCTTAGGCTCCTCAATTTACAACATGTTTCTATGAGTTATAATGCAAGTAACTTTTGAAGCATTCTTCCGGAAGTGCTCCTTAGCTCTAGGGCACTGGTACTTTTAGCTAGAGTTTATTAAAGAAGTGGGAAAAAGAAGATTTAGAATAGAGTATTTCAGTTGTAAGGGATGTACAACAATCATCTAGTCTAACTAACTGAGCAGTTCAGGGCTGACCAAAAGTTAAAGCATGTCCAAATGACAGGCCTGGAGCATCAACCCCCTCTCTAGGAAGCCTGTTCCAGTTTGAAAGTGACTTGTTTTGCTGGTGTGACTTACTGGCTAAACATGGATGATTTATGGTCAGAAGATAGGTCAAACTCTGTGCCCTTCCTCCTGGAGTGTTCCAATCCATTTTCTCTGTACACTACATTCCCACAATGGACTTAAGGTTTCTGCAACTGATTTTTAGCTTTTAAAAGAATTGTAAAATACAGTTTGGGAAGTCTAAATATGATTAAGGAGAGAGCAAAGTGATAAAGTGGGTCTAAAAGGTGTTATTTTGTAGCATAGGTATCCTCACTTTGACTTTACCTAATTCAGGATGTGCAACTTGGGTGTCGATATCCTGAATTAGCTCTATATCATAACATTAATGCTAATAGAAGAGGGCCAGCATAATATCAGTTTTTCAGTTATGTCCTACCTAAATCTGTAAAATATCACTTAATCATCATTAATCACTGGGTAAATCTTGTGGTGGTTCTTTACACAGAGGGTGAATTTCATTCTTAAGCAATAGATCTCTGTGGATCTAACATATCTTTTAAGCTGAGCTTTCATATTACAGAAAGCCATCTTATCTCTTTAAAGAAATGCAGCTATTTTTTTCAACTTATGAGTGCTTTTTTCTTCTTATATTCTATAGCAAATGAGTGATTCATTTCCCAAGTGTTTACAGATCATCTAGTGGAAAAGGGGATCATGACTTTTTAAAATACCTGTTTAAAGAAGGTGTCTCAATAGTGCTGTGTAATCCAATGCAGCTTCTCTCTCGTGGCCAGAGGCCATGGTAGAGTTGAATAGGTTTTAGTCAATCCTTTAGAGCAAAGGATTTTTTTGGCAGATACACTTGATTATATTAATCCCAAATAATTTTTTTAATATAAGGTAGGAGATTTTAATTGAAATGGCCACTTTTTACTCACTTTTAGTATTGTTGTAGGACAATCTAAATTCTTAGACTTACATAATATGAATTTATGAATATTAATCATTTTGTGATTAAATAATAATAATTTTATGACTACTAGAAAATTCCTCTGCAGACTTATGTACATACAAAATATTAAAAATGGTTTAAAAATAGATATTTTTCTCAGAAGGAGATGCTAATATTAATTTGTAGGCTTAGCAAATAATATGGCCTAAATAGAGAATGTGATTTTTAAATCCTGGAATATTTTTGGATTATATTTATTTGATCTTTTGCATTCAAAATTTAGAAGGGAGAAATAATTAGAGACATTGGGTGGGTTTTTAAACATTTTAAGTCACTACAATAACAAATCTTTTGAAGTTTTGGCAGGTTTAGTTGTGTTCAGCATGTTTTGCTCAGGAAGGATTCTTCACACAGGACAGTGGGTTTTGATGGTGTTTTTTTCTTGTTGTTTTGATTTGGTTTTTTTTCCCTCTGTGTCAAAGGAAACTTCTTCGGATGGAAGGAGATTTATACATCTGTAGCTGCATCTTTGCCTCTCTTAAGCCAAATTTGACAATATGTCTCTTGTGCAATTTCGCAATTGTATTCCAAATGGCAACAGGCTGTGATCTGAATGTATACATATGGTATACATGTGCGTTTGTGTGGATGCCTATGCAGAATGTACTATGTAAGCTTGTTCCACAGATAGCTCGTGCATCCAAGCTTTGTTTCATTCATACATGTGTAGAATTATTTTCAGATACTACAGTGTCTTTCTGATGTGATGAAATCCTTGAGCTAGAAAACTTCAATGCAGATCAGGTGCATAACTGACAAATACCTGTGTCATACCTGTTTCTTCCAATTACTTTCATACCATGTGTATCCAGTAATAAATTATAGGTGTGTTTGCTGCCAGTCCTGTTTTATCAGTCTGAGAACCAAAATTAAATCTCTGTTCTTCACAAGAAATTGCTGTTATTTAATCAGTTACAAGAAAAAAGTTTAGAACTGTGAGCCAGACTAAAATCCACATCACTCTTTTATAGCTGAGCAGACTTTGCAGAATTAAAGTGAGTAGAAAAGAATAAAAATGTGTTCCTGTCGCTAGCAGCAAAGACTTGTTGCTCTGAAATGGGTTTTTTGCATAAGATAATTATATCTTAATCACAGCTGTGCCTTTTAAAGTTGTGCCAGTTTTGCAACATTCATCATTAAACACATGGATTTGGGTGTTGTGATAGTGTTTCTATGATGTATTTTATTTATTTGATGAATACTATACAAGTGCCTCTCCATATTCTTTTATATATTGTTTAAGCCAGCTGAATTTAATTCTTGCAAGCTGATTAGTAGCCTAAAGTTATAAGGTTGCCTATACAGATCCAAATTATTTTCTATTGAAGCCCTCCATAGATGTCAAAGGATTCATATCAGGCTCCATATTCAATATATATGTGTACATCCACAGATTAGAAAGAAACATTAATGAAGAGTTCCAAGGTCTATGAAACTGGGACAGGTCTGTATCACGAAGCAAATATTTCAATGTGCTATGATACTGGGATTTACATTATGAATCTGGAAAAATGGCTTCAATTATTAACAAATACAAGGTGTTTACAAAACAGGCTTGATGCTGGGCTGTTGCCCATGTGTGGATATTTTGTTGTGTATGGATCCAGGAAGATACATTGCTCTAAGCGCTGCTAGAAAAATAAGTGTTGTTTAAATCTTTCTAAGTACATACTCAGTGTAAGTGAAGAGACTAGAATATGGAATGGGGTCCACTGGAAACAGCATGTGGGAAAAAACAGCAATATTTATTATTTTTCTTGTAGTTTAAGTCTTGATTTTAAACATATTTAAGAAGGAATAAAAATGTTTTAATACTGAAATGTCAAAATGCTTTTAAACCCATAATCTAGATCACAATTCTTCCCAGTGAGAAGTTTCCACATAATCTGAGCATTTTCTCATTTGCTTTTCTTCATTATTCATCTCTGTTGATTCTGTTTGACAATGTGAGTTAACAGTCTTTTTTCCCTTGTAAAGGACATGTTAACCTTCCATATTCACAGCAAAGAAATTCAAGTGGAGGTGGAATAACTGATTTAATGGAAGTTCTAAAGAAAGAATAGTACAGAGATGAAATAAAATCACTGTATTTCAGTCTGACCTTGATATTACAGCTACAAAAGCTCTATATGTAATACACAGAGTGGAAATTATTTAAAGGGTGTAAGTCACCATATTAACGGGAGAAAATAGTTCTCAGTAGTTCTTAATAGCTCCCAACAAGGCCCCTCAGGTGAAGCAGGGACATTCTGTAACAATATGTAATTCCTTGTTCAAGCCAAAACAGGGAGTAGCCGGAGTGTGCAGCTATACCTGTATGGTGCCAGAGCTCCTTTGTATCTCAGTACTTCTCAGATAAAATATATGTAATAAGGAAACTAGCGCAGTTGTTGACCTTTAAATGTATATTATAGCCTTTCATTTAATAGTATTTTAAATAGCTTTTTTCTTATTATGATTTAATAAATGTTATGCCTACAAACCTGGAAAAATTGGCTTGTTCCATCAGTTTCAAAGGAACACAAAGTACACTCCATGCTCTGCTGTAAAAGTTTAATAGAACTTTGATGGCATTTAAAATAGTCTCTGAGAGTTGCTGACACAATGATTCTAGGTTCTTGGCTTGCATTCAGCACTAGCAGTACTTGCGATGAACTTATTTGCTGAACCGGTAATTATTACTGTAGTCACACCAGCCTCTGTCCATAATGCCTTGTTAGGTCTCAGTGCATCAGATTCAAGAGAAAGGTAAAGATCATCTTAGGGAGCAGTTTGCCCTGGGGGATTTCAAGTGATTAGATAAGAGCATTTAATGTATTCTGCAGCTGTTGAATGGCATGTATATTTTGTATGGAAACGCGAAGTAATGCTGGGATGGATATAGATATAAAAGACAAGTCAGGCACATAGTTGTCAGCTAAACCCATCTGTAAGGCAAGATGAATGGACCTTTGGATATTTTCTTGTATTACTGTGTATCATAGAAAAGAAATCCCTAGTAACACTATGGAGGTGCGGATGCTCATATGAAAAATGAGTTCATTTTTCAGTGTGAGGGTCACAAATGACAAATACTCATATGACCTTGTACGACCAGGGAAAGCTAGTTTTCTGGAACTTCATCATGCTCTGATATTCTTGTCAAAGCCAAAGAAATTTGGAATTTGCTTGAGTTATGACTGATTCTGGCCTATAAATATCCTTGCTGCTTAATGGTTTTGAGTACTTGCCTTGCTGTGCACCTTTTTTGTGCTGCAGCAACCCCACTAATGCCTGGAAGGGTTAATGTGACTGATCATAAAATGTAAAGGTAGCTGTTTTTTAGGGCCTGATAGGCCTCAATGGATTCTGCTAATTCTGAGAGGGTGTAAATAAGAAAGAAATAAAATGCTGGTAAACCCCTTCCTCAGAAATTATGAAGTGATAATCCAGATAAATCAGGTCTGAAGAATATGGGGAATATCCATTTTTCACTGAAGGGACAACTAGTCTAGAGATGTGTTCCATAAAGCTTTCATATGCTGATATCTCTGGGTAAAGATAGTACCTGCATTGTGGGGACAACAACAACCCTCAAGATTAATTTGTGTAATTTGAAATGCTGTTATTTTTTATGACATTTTCTATTGGCCTCTCCTAATTAAGGAATCAAACCTTTTAATACTTGCTATGGTATAAGTATTTTATCTTAAGAAGGCAGTGATGAAAGAGGAGGGGACACAATGATACTCATAGCTGAGGAATTTCTGAAGAATGAAAATCCCATTATGGCTGCATTTGACCTCTTCTCTTTTAAGAAAAATGGTTTAAAAGCCTGTTTATAATTCATAGTTAGGCATAAACATATGCCTTAGAAAAAAACATGCTTATGATTTTCACCATTTTTAAGCCATCATTTTACCTTGGACCTGGGGCTCATAATGGAAATGCTTGAGATTTTGAGAGTCCTGCTGCAGTCCATCCAAGTCAAGCAGTGATTGATGAAATTTTTTTGGGGGAAAGAAGAGCGGAAGATAGCTTTTGACTATAGCCCTGTGGTAACATCTATGTGTGGTGATACAGCACCCAAGGGGACTCTAAAAAAACCTGAATTAATAAAGCTGTGAGGTGAGAAAAGCCAACAAAAGCATCGTTGAGAGCTTTGGTAACAGAGTGTAGTAGTCAGCCAAATGGTCATGTATTCTGTGCATTCTTTTTATTTTTCATTTGTTTTTTTGGTTAGCGTACAACAAAGAACAGCAGTGATGGACAGAGCCACAAACCCACAATGACTGCACATATTACAAAAATATGGACAGTGCTTACAGGAAAGTGACACAGCAGATTTAGAATATGTGGTAATGTTAAAAATGTCTCTGTTTATTCTGGTTCCCACACTTTTGGGAGTTACAGCCATATGCTTTTGCCCTGGCATGGGTCTGACAGCACTTAGTGCCTACTGAAGGCTAAGTCAAGTATAGCAACAGGGCCAGGCCCTGAGGCCTAAGTAGCAGACTTCATCATCCATCATCCCCTGACAGATGATTTTCTGGCTATCTATTACATAGGGAGAAAACGTTCAGACAATGCACAGCAAATATAGACACAAAGAGTGAGAATCTCGTTCAGAAAATACTTTTGCTCTTATCTGTGACCAAATCATCATCATTATTAAAAAAAAAAATTAATTAGCTTTTGCAGGAGAAAAAGTCATGGAAACAACTTTAAATTTAAGTGGAAAGAAAGGAATTGGCAAGATAGCAAATACTGTGTTTAAGCTTATGTGGAAACAAATATCAGCATGGAGGGATCCTTTGTCATCTGCTGGACTTCACAGTCCTGGCAGATGAAACGCTGACAGGACCCAGAGCCTGGAAACTGGAAGCATGCGCAGATTAGAGAGAAGGCAAGTTTTCAGCAGTCAGCTGTTGCTGTGGCAGTCTGGCCAGAGCTGTGGCAACTCATTGAAAACATTCTCAGCTGAAACAGGGTAAAGATTTCTTCTTCCATGGATATGCTTATTCGTACAGACTAGTGCAGGAAGTAATGGCCTATGCTTTGAAGGCAAGTTCTACAAATCTAATAGATAAATATCTGTTATCATCTCAGGGCTCTGAGCCCTTCTGAAATGGGATGTCACTTGAGATATTTATATGACTCTGTTTCCAACTGAAGACTATTCTTGTGTGTAGGTTTTACCACTTTGCCTTCTTTTGGGCTTCAGAAGCATAAATTGTTTGTACGCTGTCAGGGATTTGTTATTATTTTTTTTCTTGGCAAAAGGCTTAAAAGTAGCTGTCAGTGCACTTATGACAGTAGTCATCAAAAACATTTGGACATGACCCTCACCACCCCACTACGTTATGTATTCCTTAAACTCAAAGAGCAAAAATGCCTTCAAAACTTTAAAGTTCTATTGAATTTTTGGAAAGGAGTTATCTAAAGACCCAAGACAGGCTTATCTAGTAAAAATAGTGGTCATTTATTATTTGGCACTGTGATGATGATGTTTCTGCACATCAAAGAAAAATGCCTAAGAAATTCTTACATCATCTGTAGGTGCTTGTATATGCAACCACTAGAGCCTGGATAAATGGCTGCTTTCTTCAGTGTGCTATTGACACTATGGTAAACGGAAGGGATTGTCTGTCATTTACTGGATGTGTTATAGAAAATTCAGATCAGATTCTTCATATTTGCTTTTCCTATCAAGGTCATCCAAACCACTAAAAAGTCATGAGCTGCGGAAGGAAATTCTCAGAGTTCTCACGTGTTCATTGCTAGAGAAAGCATTTCCTTTAGTATTCATATGTTCAGCATCTTTCCCTGTTCTACCGTTGCTAAAGTTATGTCATTGCATTTAGGGAGAAGAGGAAACAAAAATTTGCAGATGAAACTTTTTGGGTAAGCTGTTTGAAAACAGTGTTATTGCGGCATTTAACTGATCAGAATGCTCATGCTGCTAGTTATGGAAGCAAGTAAGGAACTCTGCTCTATTCCTTCCCACCCATTCTCTTTAGCTCCTGGATGAGGCTGCAGAAGTTTGTTCTTTGTTGTCTTACCTTTTCCACCAACCCTCATTTGAGGTGATGCTTCCCAAGTCTCACCAAAACCCTAGTGAATGAAAACACTTAATTCCTAATCCAGACCCTGTCAGATCTGATGCTTTTGTCCTATTCTGGAGTATGATATAGCAAATATCATTTAAAAACAAATATCAATTAAAAACACTCCAGTGTTTTTTAAGCACTGTAAATACATTCCAGCTGGCTCTTTATAAATGTATGGTGTTTACACATACATGTCTCTTTTCTACTTTCATATGTCCTAAACTGTGCTGGACTAAATGTGTATCAGCAAGGCCAAAGTTTATAATACAAACAGACCTCATTTTGTTCCTTGGTGTGATTCTTTTAGTATCATTGGATATACTGAACCCACATTATGTATTTCTGCTGTGATTGTAAGGAAGAATGGGTCTGAATTTGGTTGCAAACATGATATTTCTCTTTGGTAGATTTTCATTTCCTCCCTCTGTCTATCAGCTTGTTACAGGTGTTGTAGTTGATGTGATCTGAAATATGATCAGGGATAAGTATGCATGTGGTTCCTGTTGGCCCTAACATGATTCAGCTCATCCCAGTTTTGAGCACAGATTTGACAAGATGACCCCAGAGGTCTCTTTTGGCCTAAGTTATTTTAAGATTCTGTAATTCTGTGTTTGGTTTCTTTGTGTAGAGTATTCAGTTAGAAAGATCTTGTAAAGGCAGGCTGGTTTGTCCATAAAAGCACAATGGCCTTGGGGTGTGCTGATCCACCCAAGTTACTTCTTGGCAGGAGAAACACGATCTCTGGTTCCCATTTTGCCTGCTTTTATAGCTGCTCCTGGGTCTGGTAGGGGGTTCTCATGATGCAGAGAATTACTTTGCTGTGTAGGCACTCATTGCTGCTGTGGTTGAGTTGTTGGCTCAGTAAAACAGATGACTGCATGCTTTGAAGAAGCTTGCTGCGTGTGCTGGCTTGTTAGGCAGGCATAATAAAAATGTAGGTCTTACTACACTGCCTTGTGGCATGCTTGTGTGTGAACTCAGGCCATTCCTGGCAGGAGTGATGCTAAGCATTGGGTCACCCAGAGAGAGAAAACTGGGAGAACAAGCTGAGCTACAGACATGACCTGTGTTAGTTTGTTTTGTATATAGCTTTTAACATGCTGAGCAGACTGAAAGAGTGATTTAGAGGCAGCTGCATAGCACTCATCTGTGCTCTCATATCTGAACCCAGAGATTAAACTGCCATGCAAAGGAGAACCCCCAAGATAGTGGTGGAAAGAGATTATGATTTAAGTAGGCTGATGGTCAGTAATTAATCCTAGCTGAGGTGCTTCTTATGTTGCCTTACAATGACCTACAGCCTTAATTGTGATTGCAACTGTGATTTGAAACATTTTCTGTTTCCAGCTTTAGAAAAAAGCCTTTTTTTATAGCAGAATTTTTGTGACAGTTTCCAACTAAAAGGCCTCATTTTCAGGCACAACCAGATACCCTTTCTCAAATGCAGAAAAACCTGACAGCTGAGACCCAAAAGATGTGAGGAGCCCTTTCCAGACAGCAGATGGTCAGAAGGAAAGGAATGTTCTTGGCAGAAGTAGAAAGAGAGGTCTAAAACACCTTCGCTTTGTATTTTGTTTTGTCTATTTTAGGTTATTTTTCTTCTTTTCAAAAAAAAAGAAAAAAAAAGTATAAATCCAATGACATTATGTGCTTGTAGTGAAGCAGGAAAGTCTTGGTAATGCTGTATCTGACTGTTGTCACTGTGATGCAATTGAACTAATTAATATCTAATGCTTGAAGCTTGAGGACGTGAAACCTCATAGGTTGAAGGAGGTCAGGATAGAGGTTTTGGTCAAGAAAGACAGATTTCCTTAGCCCAAGCTTATTGAACTTGTGAATGAATAATGATTTGACTAATTGTTACTGTACTTGGGGGAAAAACCAGCTGTTCACAGAATGTTTTTTGCGTCTACTTTTTCTCCTCTGCCCTTCCAGTGAAGTTTGCTTTTAATTCACCAGCAAAGATGAAAGTATCATTCACTGAACACTCAACCAGTTTGGTTTAATTTTCCTATGTTTCTGAGAAGGGAGCCAGAATTTAAACCTGGAACCTGTTGCTGCTAATCAAATTAAAACTGAAAGGTAAGAAACTGTCTCTTCTTTTTTCCTAGAGGTCGGGCTTTGTCCCATCTACTCCTCCCTGCTGCTCACAGATGTATTTCCAAAACTTTGTCTGTCATCTCATAGACACACTTTCCTGGAATTTGAATATCCATCAATAGTTGTTTTTGTGAAAGGAAAAAAGCTCAAGCTTTTGTGATTAGCAGAAACTGTAGAAATGTCTATATATAAAAAGTATAATGTCACCTGTGTATTTAGTTACTATCGCATGAAAGACTTGGGGTGAGGCCAGCAAGACTGTGTAAGAAGATGGGAGGTTCACAGATATTTTTATACAGCTTATTTGGGAGCCTTCAAACTGGTTTGGTTCTAGGATTAGTATCTGGTGTCAGGCTCTCTACCACATGTTCTACCACTGAGTTGTAACAGGATGTGCATATATAGACAGGCAATCCCAGCTCCAGGTTTTTCAGCTCTTCTCACTTTTGCATTGAACTTTTTTTATTTTTACCTTTGATTTATTAGCACAGATATTCCCTAGAACAATCCATATCAGCTATTTATATTCATAAACCTCTTCCTATTTGTTCCAGCAATCTCAGCCAAGAACATCCCAGAACTGACATTCTGAAAGTCCTTTTGTTTATGGGAAATTTTACACATTTGGATTTTCCAAACACTCAACTGGGGAGTGATCACTGCAAACATCTGAGAATACTTTAGCTCTTCTAATTCTCTCATGATGTCTCACTAATATCCAAAGAGGGAAAAACTGCTTATTTTATAAACTAGCTTGCCAGGTTTCTTCAAAAGCTGTTAGAGTCCCAAATTTTCTAAGCAGACATTTGTTTCTTGAATATTTTTTTATTCCTCCTCTCTCAGCCACAGCTAATATTTTTCTCTTTATGGTGTTTGTCAGGACTGGCTTTTTTGGGCATATAAGGTCTGTTGTCTGTTACTGGGGGCTTTTAAGTGGAGCTAAAGCTTAAAGGCAAGTCTTCTGCATAGGAGCAAATTTTGCCCTACTTCAGTCCCTCTGTAAGTATAAGTGTAAATTGATCACGAAACTTGGAATTCAACTTTGTCTTTTAGTTCTGGTTATAATAAAAGCTACTGAATTTTAAAAGTTCAGATGTTCATTAAAACACACACAGAACTGCCCCTGGGATCATACCTAAGGTATTTGTAGGTAAGCAATACTAACATACAATTTGCAAAGCAATAACCCGATATCCCAAGTGAAAGGGAAACTGTGAAGCTAAAAGGTAAGTAATAAATACTGATGAACAGGGATTGTGGAAAATGACAATTGGAAAAAGTTGTAAATCCCAAGGTTTTAGTTGTTTTGCTCTTATTTATTACCTTAGGTACAGAGTTTTACTGTTTTCTGCTGGTGCCCTGGGGGAAAGGTCTCCGTCACTTTAGATGAAAAAAGCAGTTTTCAAAATGTTATTAACATCTTCTGCCCTGCTCACCTGACTTACAGGTAGCAAAAAAAGTGGGATTTTTGGCAAACAGTAGGAGCAACACAGGAAAGGCTTCTGATAGTTATTATTGGCAATTATTGATAATTATGATTTGCTAGATGCTGCAGAGAAATAGCAAACCAAAGTATTCATTCCTTTATCATTTCAAGATAGGCTGCTCTTGATCCCTTGAAATGTATAGCAAAATGGGAGTACCAGTTTAGAGCAAGTCTTTTGAACTTCATTATGTCTGGCAAAGACTCCAGTCCAGGAGAACACAGAAGTTTTGAATTCATAAACTGCCCACAGCTTAAAATTAAACACAGGTAAAAGCACTTGCTGGAACTTCAGCTGAGGGATTCATTTTGATCAATGAATAAATCTATGACTCTTAGCAGAGACACTCCAATGTAAGAATGATGCCAGTATTTTCAATCACTGCACCTCTGCTGGAACAGTGATTGCTATCTGACCTAGAATCATAGAATCATAGAATAGTTTGGGTTGGAAAGGACCTTAAGATCATCTAGTTCCAGCCCCCTGGGCCATGTGCAGGGAGACCTCACATTAAACCATGTCACTCAAGATTCTGTCCAACCTGGCTTGAACACCACCAGTGATGGAGCATTCACAACTTCCTTGGGCAACCAATTCCAGTGCCTCACCACTCTAACAGTAAGGAACTTTTTCCTTATATCCAATCTAATCTTTCCCTTTTAAGCTTTAACCCATTATCCCTTGTCCTACCACTGCAGACCATAATGAAGAGTCCCTCCCCAATATCCTTATAAGCCCCCTTAGGATCCCGGAAGGCTGCTATGAGGTCTTTACTCAGGGAAGAGGTGATATGAGCCAGTATGTTGGGAGAAACCATTGTTCTGATGTTACAATATCACAAAGTTGCTGAGATACAAAATGCTAAATAATTGCAACCTACCCTCAGTATAACAATACCACGATGGCTGGCTGGGAAACACCCTGAAAGAAGGGAGCAAAATTTTACGGAGGATCAAGTTCCAAAAATGGCAAAACAATTCAAATCTAAGAAATAGCTTAGATGATTCAATACCCAGGTACAACTAAACTAGTAAAACCTTGATGAATTCATCCCAACTCAGGTACTTCATTATTAATTGAAAATACTTATAGACTTATCTACTAAGGGTCTGTAGTCTTAGAGGCTGAATTTGTACTAAGGAAGGGGAGAATTTTAAGGAGAGATGCATCATCTCAAAATCATGTCATCATGTGATATCTCAAAATTTTGCAAGAGCAAGAATCTCCTTAGTATTTCATCAGTTTGTAACACTGAGGTGAGGACTAGACGGGAGAGTGATGGGTGAGGATTAGCAAGGGCATATCATCCTGTACCTCTAGTTCTAGTGCTCCAAACAGGTGGACAGACGGGCTAAGAGAACAGTGGCGTTACTGAAAAGCTCAGGATTTTGTGGGGTTTTCTTCTTTCAGGCTAAAAGTTGGAATTTTGGAAATGGAGGGCTTGTGTTGCCTGAATATGCAAAATGCACTACCCAGTTTGCATTCCTCTGGGCCAGTGCATGGATTAGCAGATCTTTTTTGTATGTTGAGCTCAGGTGTTTATGGATGTGCTAGGTCTAACTGCTACTTAAATACAAATTATACTGTTTAATCTTCAAGCATTTGTACATGGCAGTATTCCCACTGAACTATAGGAGTGTCTATGTACCTTGATGGGGAACACTTATATTATTGTCCCACTTTGTGAGCTGAGCACTCAGCACTTTTATTTTGCAAAAAATACCCTGGCTCAGAAGGTAGATCCTATCATTCCTGAGCCAAATTCAGTTGCTGAATAACTGCATTGCCTCTGTATTGAAAAGAATTACCTTAGTATTGCCAAAGATTCAATATTTGGCTTTCTAAGCACAATTACTTTATTAATTAAAAAAAAAAAAAAGTGTGGGCTGAGTACAATACAGCATGAAAAAAACCAGTATGTGTAACTAGAAATGAAAGTATGCCTGTGTTTTGAATAATAAGAGACTCCTCAAAAATATTTCCACCTTCTTGTCATCTCTAAGTCAAGAAAAGAAAATCAGTTTTAAGTCTGTGAACCAAAATTCTTTTCCCAGCCACAATATTTCCTGGAAGAGAACTAGCAATATGTATAAAGTAGGGAACATGCTACAAGGCCAGCCAAGCCTGCCTCCTGTGGATAGTTAATCTATGGCTATAAAATTATATTGTTCTTTGTATTAGTCTTAAATGACTTGTACATATGTCCATTGTTGTCAGCTTAGAAAGTACAGTTGTGAAACTTTGATTCCAAATGCTTATACATTTTGTCATCTGAAAAGAACTGAAAGCAGCCCAGTTTCTTCAACAGTTCCATGAAGTCCTAGATGTCTGGGTTAGAAGTCTCTTCTAAGCATTCTTCACTGGGAAGCTGTAGGAAAACATGTTTTTAAAACTGTTTAACTCTTGCTGTTCAGTCTGAATATTGTTTGAGAGGAAGCCTTCTGTCTTCTTACAGTGAGCTGATCTGTACATTAATATGCTTGCAGATGCTGAAATTAGGTCAATAATCAGCCACTGTCATACTTATGCAAGCAATTACAGTTCCCTTTCAGCAAACAATTTAAGTATTTAAGTTGGTTTAAGGAAGGATGGGCTAAAGTGTGCAATCAAAATCTGTTCTTTGAAATTGGGTGTTAAACCTAGTAAGGAGTTCTCTGCTAATCCAGAATCTGGCTGGACAACGAGCTGTATTGATAGTCAGATCTGCTGTAGAGATGAGAGACAGAGCCAATGTAATTTGTGGCGTCACTTGACTTATCTTTGTATTAGTTTCCCCACAGCTGATTTTGTTCTTTCTTCTGTGAAGATTTGTCCTTTGTACTCCTTTTACTTCTTGGTAGCAGAGAATCAGAAGAGAAGTTGCTTCAGGAGAAAATGCTGCTTGAGTTAAAATATTGGAGGCAATGATGAAGTACCTTGAGTTTTAGATTTGGGGGAATTAATATCTTCTCAGATTTGAAAAGGAAAATTCCCCCCTCCCTGACTTGAGTCTATTTGATTCAGGATGAAACCTCATGCATGGGGGGCCTGACAGGCCATGGACGGAGAACAGGTTGTCTGAGAAGGGATTAGGGCTCTGTGAGTTACCAAGATTCAGCTCCAGATAAACTTGGGAGCATCAGAGACATAAATTTAGTTTTCAGCATCTGATTTTCTCCCATGGAAGTCTCCAAAGTGCTAGAACTTGCAGAAACAGTGCTGAAGCGCAGCTAGCCTGGAGGCAAGGAATAAAATGAGCTCTACTTTGCCACTGACCAGTTTCAGCTGCTTCCATCTTCAAGGCTGCTTGAAGTGGCCTCATCTTGCATTTCCAGTAGGTTTGCTGAAAGAGAGGGAAGAGCACACCTGGAGACACAATACAGTTCTTCACATGTAGAATGTTCTTTGTGCTTAGATTCCCTTTTTATACTCTATATTTTGCTCCACATCTGCATGTGCGTAGGTAGTCAAATACTAAAATGGCTTTGTAAATACATAGTTAAATCACCTGAGTGGAAAAAAGGGTCCTGTGGGAGTGGCATCATACGTAGCATGCATGCATAGCTAGCTATTAGACTCCTTTTCAAAGCAGTGCTACATCTGTTAAACTTATGGCTTCAGATTATGCCTGGCAGATGTGATCTCCTTTTCCAAAACTGAAACCGCTTTCTAATCTTGTAACAGTGTTAAGGAACAATTAGCAGGTTAACTTCTTTATACCAGCTAAAAGGTTTTGTCCTGGGAGAAGTAGACAGTTGTAGCCAAATTTAGGCTTCTTTCCCATTTTTGAGTGGCTTACTGGACTATAGGTATGGAAAAATTCTGAATTGAAGTTGAGTGTTCAGTGAACTTGTGAGTGATAAAGAGGTGTTATTTGCTCTTCACAATATTCACAATATTGTGCTTCTCTACATAGGATACCAGTTTATTAAATATTTTCTATTAACAGGGCACTTTGGGGATTATTTTGGAAAGGCAAAGAGACTGCATTTTTCCCTTTCACTTTGGTTCTTACCTTGTTCCAAAACAGCAGGGAGAGAATTGCATAAAAAAACCCAAACCAATAATAGAACAACAACAAAAATCACTTGTGATGATTCAGTTCAAAAGAACTCTAATTTTGCTGTGTATATGGTGTTTCAGCCCATGTTTTAAAGATTTAGTACTAGAACTAGAAGGTCTTGGGGAAAAGTCCCCTGGGAAGCAGTCTTGTTCCCAAGTTTGTGAACTTAGATATAGTTAAAGGCAAAACCAGACAAAAATAACACTGATCACATAATAACAATTATCAGGAGAGAAAAGGTGGCTAAGGATTTTGATTTGGAATCTGTAATACTAGATTGACTTCTTAAACTGATTAGAGGGGGAAATGTTTGATTTTCTCTTTTTTCCCTTTTTTTTCCTTTTTTTTTTTTTTTTAACATATGCCTCTGATTATCTAGCTTTTTAATAGTGGTGTATAGTAATATAATTTAGATGGTCATATTTGTAAATATGAAAGGGTTAGTGGCTGCAGTGGTACAGTTGATTCAATTGTTGCTATAGATGAGGACTAGATCAATACAGTTTAAAGCAATGGGAGAAAACACCTCCAAAAATATGAGTTTTGAATTTTATAAATGGCTCAGGCATCAGTGAACTGGTATTGCTTCCAGGCTTGTCATGATGAGTCCTATTTCAGTTCCAAGTAGCAAATACCTTTGCATCATAATCAAGTCTTTGGCTGGCCTAGTCTTTTCATCTGTGAGCCTACAGCTTTCGGTACTGTGAGCCTCCAGGCCTTACTGAGAGCTGTTTCATGTACCACATGGTGTGTAATAATACATCTCTCTAAACTAAAACTGATTCTTTATTAAGAGCGCAAAGGTTCTGTGTCTGTAAACTGCACTCCAGCCATGTGCACGCAGAATAGCTTAACTGGTATCCAAATTCAAAAAAAAAAAAAAAAAATCATGTTAGTTCTTCCAAAGCCTGTGGAAGAGCGCTGCAGAAACTGCCTTCATCGAAGTATTTCAAGAGAAAGCACATGCTAGAACAAACAGCTAATAAATGAATAATTTTTAAAATTAGCTGTGTTTGTATACGCAATTATATACACATAAACAGATAGCAGCTGTAAAGAACTCTTTCTGGAGGGAGGTATAATTTCCTGGATAGAGATTTCCAGGCAGTCTTGTTCTGACACTGTCAGAGATATATTAATGAGCAAGATCAATAACTGATCTGGCACTTCCAATTCATCTATTTACCTGGGTTGCGCATAAACTGAGGATTATGGGAATGACAAATGCTTGCTGCTGGATATGTGTATTTTCTCATTGAAACTAGAAACAGTTTAGCAACTTCACTCTGCTTTGGTTTGTAACTTATTGACATGTATTCCTAAGGTTATGCTGCTTTTTAAAAAGACTTTTTGGTTTAATAAAATGTAAGTAATTGCTTTGATGCTTTGGATTTAGGGAACTGTTTATCTTGCTTAAAAGTTATGACTTTTTTTGTAGTTTTATCATCTTCATTGATACACAGACATGGTTTGTAACACTGATTCTGTCTTCCAAGAAAACTAGCTAGCTAAAAATGTAGAATGACTGGGAACATTAGGACAAAACAATTAATTTAGAGATAGTCAGCTGGTATGATTTAGTTCACATTATTCACTTAGGCAATAAGAATGAATATTTGAAAAATATATTAAAAACCTAAAGCCTTATTTTGCTGCTAATTTTGGTGAATTTGCCAAGGAACACAACCATATATTAGAAGAAAAAATGATAAATTTCTGTTTTGAGATTCTATTAAATAATCCCTTGATTGATTTAAAATTTACTTCAAAATCTGCACTTTCAAACTTGCCGTATGTTTCTGTGTAAATGCAGAGGCAGATCTACCAACGGTTGTGTCTGGCTTTGCTCTTATTTGGCATTTTTGGAGTTTTGATATTAGCATGTGTATCTGTGGCAGTAACAACTGAAGCTCATGGTATTGCTTATGATTGAATGCTGAATTGGTAAACTCTTTTTTTTTCTTTCAAAGTATGCTGTTTCCATGAACAAATGTGAATCTTTTCACATGGAAACAATTGTGTCCAGAAGATTGCTGGAGCAGTTTTGGAGGCCATTTTTGATTATACAATTTGCTCACGTACACTGTGCCCTTGTTTCTGCCTAGAATCACAGAATCAGCTCAGCTGGAAAAGTTCTTTAAGATCACTAAGTCCAACCATTACCAAGTTCTACTTGAAGCTTACCAAGTTATACTTGAAGACTGCCAAGCTCTACACCAAATCATGTCAGTGAGGGCCTCATCTACACAGTTTTTGGACACTTCCAGGGAAAGTGGTTCCACCACTTCCCTGAGCAGCCTGTTCCAATACCTGATTACCCTCTCTGTGAAGAAATTCTTCCTAATATCCCATCTGAAGCTTTCCTGGTGAAGCTTGAGGTCATTACCTCTTGTCCTACTGCTTGTTACTTGGGAGAAGAGATTGACCCTCACCTCACTACAACCTCCTTTCAGGCAGCTGTAGAGAGCTATAAGGTCCCCCCTGAGCCTTCTCTTCTCCAAACTAAATCCTCTTAGTTCCCTCAGTCATTCCTCATCAGACTTACTCTCCAGACCCTTCACCAGCTCTGCTGTCCTTCTCTGGACCTGAGGTGCCCTGCTTCAGCACCTCAGTGTCCTTCTGGTAGTGAGGGGCCCAGACCTGAACGCAGGATTCAAGGTGCAGCCTGACCAGCACAGAGTACAGGGGGGATGATCGCTGCCCTGGCCCAGCTAATCACACTGTTGCGGATATAGGCCAGGGTGCTGTTGGCCTTTTTGGCTGCCTGTGCACAAGGTGGCTCATGTTCAGCTCTGTCAATCAGCACCTCCAGGTCCTTTTCCTTGGAGCAGCCCATCAATCCAGCCTGCCCAGGTCCGCCTGCAGAGCCTCCCTACCTTCCAGCGGATCAACACTCCCAGCAAACTTGGTGTCATTCACAAATTTACTGAGGGTGCACTCAATCCCTTCATCCAGATCATCAGTGAAGATACTGAACCACACAACAACACTGGCCCTAACACCAAGCCCTGAGGGACACCACTAATGACTGGTTGCCAACTAGATATGATATCATTTGCCACCACTCTTTGGGCTTGGCCATCCTGACAGTTTCTGACTCAGCAAAGAATGTACCTATCCAGGCCACAAGCAGACAATTTCTCCAGGAGAACACTGTGGAAGACAGTATCAAATACTTTACTTAAGTACAAATAGCAACATCCATGGCCTTTCCCATGTCAACCAGCTGTGTCACCTTGTCATAGAGGGAGATCATGTTGGTTAAACAAGACCTGCCCTTCATGACTGGTCCTAATCCCTCCATTTTCCCACACATGCTTTATGACCTCGCTTAGGAGCATCTGCTCCACAACCTTCCCTGACACTGAGGTCAGGCTGACAGGCCTGTAGTTTCCAAGATCTTCCTTCCTGCCTTTTCTGTGGAGAGGTGTCATGTCGGCCAACCTTCAATCCTCTGGGCCCACTAGATTAAGACTGCTGGTGGATGATGGAAAGGGGTCTAACAAGGTCCTCTGCCAGATCCTTCAGCCCTCTTGGGTGTAACCCATCTGGTCCCGTAGACCTGTATGCGTCTAAGTGGAACAGGAGGTCCCTAACCATTTCTTCCTGAATTATGGGGACTTCAGTCAGCTCCCATCTCTGCCGTCTGACTCAGGGAACTGAATACCTTGAGGATGGATGGTGTGACTATTAAAGACTGAGGCAAAGGCAGCATTAAGTACCTCAGCTTTTTCCTCATCCTTAGTCACCAGGTTTTTCATCCAGCAGAGGATGAAGGTTCTCCTTGGCCCTCTTTTTATTGTTAATATATTTGTAAAAGTACTTTTTATTAATCATTTATGGCAGTGGCCAGATCCAGTTCCATCTAACTTTGCCTTTCTAGCTTTCACTCTACATAACCTAAAAACATCCTGCTCGTGGGGTGACAGTCCATTCATCCACAGGTGATAAATTCTTTTTTTTTTCTCCTGAGTTCAAGCAATATCTCCCAGTTCAGCTGAGCAGGTCTCTTCCGCACTGATTTTATTTTCAGCACATAAGGACTGCCTGCTCCTGTGTCTTGAGGATTTCATTCCTGAAGAGTGTCCAATCTTCCTTGAATTCTTTGTCCTTTAGTGCTGTTTCCCAAGGAATTCTGCCAACCAGAGTCCTAGACATGCCAAAGTCAGCCCTCTGGAAGTCTAAGGTGGAGCTTTTGTTGACCATCTGACTTTTTCAAGGATTGAAAATTTTATCATTTCATGATCATTTTGCCCAAGATGGCCTTCAGCTGTCATATCACCCACCAGTCCTTCTCTGTTTACAAACAACCAATCTAGCCAGGCATTTCCCCTAGCTGGCTCACTAACCAGCTGGGTTGGGAAGTTATCTATCTCCCACACCCTCCAAGAACCTCCTGGATTGTTTTTTCTCTGCTGTGTTGTACTTCCAGCAGACATCTGGCAGGTTGAAGTCCCCCATGAGAATAAGGGCAACCAATCATGAAACTTTTCCCAGTTGTTAAAAGAACACTTCATCTGTAGCTTCATTCTGGCCGGGTGATCTATAACAGGCTCCTACCAAGATTTCTCCTTGGTTGGCCTGCCCCCTGATCTTTACTCCCAAACATTCTTCTCACTCACTATATTGAGTTCAAGGCAGTCAATGCACTCGCAGAAATAGAATGCAACCCCACCACCTCTTTCTCCTTGCCTATCCCTTCTGAAGAGCCTGGTGCCACCCATTGCAGCATTCCAATAATGCAAGTCATTCCACCACACTTCTATGATCGTGATTATGTCATGATTTCCCCACTGCACAATGGCTTCCACCTCTTCCTGTTTGCTGCCCAAGCTGTGGGCATTGGCATAAATGCATTTAAGTTGCCTTGTGGATCTGGGCTCCAGCAGCAGCATACTGCCCAGTGGCTCATGTCTAGCAATCCTGGTGTTATTCCCTTCCCCCTTCAAACATAGCTTAAAGTTCTATAAACCCTGCTAGCTGCTGGTCTAGAATCCCTTCCCCTTTTCAGACAGGTGTACCCCATCTGCTGCCACCAGGCCTGGTACTGTATAAACTGACGTATGGTCGAAACACCCAAAATTCTGGTGCTAACACCAGCCACGGAGCCAAGAATTAATTAATAAGATTTTTCTGATGTCACCATTGTCATTGATTATAACTGGCAGGAGGGATAAGAATACTGCTTGATCTCCCAAAGCCTGCACCGGTACCCCCCGAGCCTTGGAGTCCTTCTTGAGTCCCATCAGACTTCTTGAAGAGATTTCCTCAATGCCCACCTGGAAGACTAATAAAGGATAATAGTTGCAGGGCCATACCAGGTGAGATTTCTGAAGCCCCTTATCCTGGCTCCAGGGAGGCAGCAAACTTCTCTGTGAGTCTGGTCAGGTTGACGTACAGGACCCTCTGTTCCTCTTTTTTCAAGGAATTTATATTACTTGACTCTTAAAATATGTTTCTGCTTCAAAACATATTTAAACAGTCAAGTAATATAAATTCTTTAAAAATGGAGTTTTATAAGGGAAATACTGATGCAATGTTAGCTACTTGCATAGCAATTTTACCAACAGCCCCTCCCAGTCATTTATTCTGACTTTTCATTTCTTTTGCTTTTCTCCCATCTGCAGCTGGCTTTTTCTGATGGTTACTGTTTCTGCCATTGAGTATTCATGCACTGACAAGAAAACTTGCTCCAGTTTCCTTTCTACACCGGGTTTTCATGAGAATTAAATCCCAAACTAGTTCTGTAGATGAGACAATATTTGAATCATTTTTCAGTTTCAGGACCTTGTCAATTTAAAATTTCTTGTTTCACTTTTAATGCCTTTTCTTATCTAAATGATGTTTCCACCACACTCATCAATTTTTATGGTGTGTTGTAAATGATTCCCAAGTCTTTTGTGGTGATTTACAAAATTTATCTATTAAAAAAATTGTAATACAAGAATGCAATAATTTTCTGCTGCACGCCATGAAGTTTTCAAGTAATAACACTGTTCTGTCAAGGGTGTTATGACATCCTAGAAAACAGTTTACGCAGATACCTTACTGCAATTGATGATGGTATTTCAGGTGGGTTTCAGTTAAATCAAGCCCTTAATTAAGCATGGAAGGCAGCTTAGTACCTTTTAGATTTTTTTTAATATTAATGCAGAAATTAACTAAGTTATTTCTCAAAGTAATTAAAATCCTTCTCATAATTTTAAATATGTATTTCCTTCTTGATTGCACAACTGATTCTCAGTGCTATATTCCTTACTAACTTCATGGTTAACCTTAACATATGCACAGGCAAATTCAATTTTGCTGCAGAAATTAGTATGGATTTTGAGCAGAAAAAAATCTGAATCAGCATGGTTTGGTGCTATCATATATATTATGCATGTATTGCAAAGAAGAGATCAAAGATGTAAATAGACCCATTAGCAATATAGGTTGTTTGCATTATTTCTGTAAATTTCTTTAATTGCAGTGTAAGAATTTTTAAATGGAGAAAGAGTAAGGACAAAACAATGTTAGGAAGTTTAGGTAAAGCAGTGTGAAATCAAAAGTGAAGGAAAAATAAATTGATTCTTGATTTTAGGTGTTGCTCAGGAATCACATTAGTTATAAAACTCATTGTCACAATATCTTGAAGAAAGCAAGAGACTTGGGATAGAAACAGGATTAGTAAACAGAGCTAAGGAATAGCTATCCTGCAGAGGTTCTGTGGAAATTGTGTGTGTGTATATTTATTTAAAAGACAATGTGTTCCTGTCAGAAACCAGCCAGTTGTGGGGTTTTATTTGGAGAAAAAAGTGCCTATCTTTTTATTCATCAGTGATTTTGGTTTAGGGATTCTTAAGGGCAGAAGTCACAGAAAATTATGGTATACATATTCAACCAGAAATAAGTATATATGGAAAGAGATAAGGATGTAAGATAATACTAGATTTTCAGAAGTCATGTAAGACTCTGTCTAGCAAAGGCAGTTTCTAATTGGTGAAGTGTGTGAAAAGATTTTCCTTGTATGCAAGCTTTTCATGGCTGCATAATGCATTGGGTTTTTTCATCTATCTGAAACAGCCAGTAGTAGCCCCAGTTAGAGATCAGATAGACAGCCATTTAACTGACCCATAGGAACAATTTCTAATCTGCTGAGTTCAAATGTTCTAGATTACGATCTACTGGTATGGGAAGAATTGCACTCCCATTGTTGAGGGTTTTAAGGGCAGCTAGTGTGGTTTTAAGGAAAGCTAGTGTGGGTGTTTTCCATACTGTCCTGGTTCAGATAGTGGCAAGCACATTTCTGGGTCACAGGCAATAATTGTTCCTGCAGATACACTGATTACTTGACAGTGACTCTTGACGATAACTAACTATTGTAATAATTGCTACTCTGGCTAAAGGTGTTCTATCTCCCCACCATTGTTCTTCAGGGTTTGGAAATAAGTCATATGCTGGGTTCAAAATCAAAAAAGTGAGTAATTTTATGGTTATTTGTGCTTTATAAAGCTATGGGTAAAGAAGTCATTAAGAACCACTTACATTTATGTGGCCTTGTCTCTCGTTGACCTGAAAGCTCTAAACAGCAAGTTGGTTGAAGTTCTTGATCAGGGCAGCAAGATGCTATGTTCCCTTCATCCAGCAGTAACTCTTCAAAAAGTAGTCTGTGTAAGAAAAAGAAACACTGTAAAAAAAGATGCATGATTAATCAGTACATATTTGCTCATATTTCAATATTACCTGCTTTCTGGGAATATAGTTGAAATTAATAATTTCTAACATCAGAGGATGCAATCAATGCTGGTTTTGACTGACTAAGGATATCTAGGTTGTATCTATGAAAAAGCCAGTTGACATCATTAGAGATAAAAAAAATAAATAATAATTCAATACAACTTTTTTTGCTTGAAAACCAAGAAGTTAAGCTGAAAGATGTTTCATAGAAACATGCCGATGCTGCTGAAATCTTTATGTTAAAAAGGTCAAAATCAATGGTCAGCTCTCTAATTTCACTTCAGGAGTGTGTTGAATACATCATTTTGTATTTACTGATGTATATTTACTACATATACAGTATACTTCATATTTTATCACTGTGAAAGTTAATGCATTGATTTTACATGTGCAAGAAACTATACAATGGCATTAAGCCAATTTTTG
>JAOEHY010010599.1:0-14624 GCA_025447955.1 Psilopsiagon aurifrons | reverse complement strand
CTGCTTCTGGTTTCATGAATAGTTTTTTGTGTGTTCTCTTGCTGTATGTATTTTTGGGAAAGATGCTATGCAGAGGGACAGAACATACCTCAGTGATTTGGTTCACGATGATTTACTGTGAGGGTGGTGAGACACTGGTCTAATACCTGAAAGCAATATCGAAACCATGATATTCTTAAACAATTCAAAAGAATTCATTCGGATTTCATTTGACTTCAGTTATCTGTTAAGGAGCCATTTTTAGAAAGTCATTCCCATTTAACTGCTTTTGCATAGTGCAGTTTCTTACCTAAGGAAAAAATCTGTACGGTTTCTTGCTGATGATCTGAAGAATGTGAGTAAGAGCTGGCAGATGGCTTACAGATACCACTCTGAAATATCTTATACTGACAAATTAGGATGGTGTGTATAATTAGCACTGCAGATGGTATGCAAAAAAATCTGCACTTAGTACAGAAATTCTTTCCTCTTTATTTTGACAGACTATTTTTCTGAGTCAGTTTTGAAGACATGGCTTGTAATGTTGCTCAGGTGTAGTTGAGAAGCTACTCCCCATCTGGTTCTGTGTCAGAAGAGCCCAGGCTTTGGGGTCCTCATCCATGCCCAAGAGTGTGCTGCCACAATGTAAGTAAGAAAGACATAGATCACATCAGACTAATATAAAGTTTGCAGGCTTGTAAAGAGAGGAGCTCATGACAAGGCACAGTAGAGTTATTGCTTCACTTTTATTACTCTGAATTTGGTGAACTGTCAGATATTTTTAAGCATGCAATGCATTTGCAGTCCCAGTGTCCCTTACAGCAGAAATGATTGTTCTTCCACTTTCATACTGGACCTAGTGCTGATCTCTGCTGGTGTTTTTCAGATGTTATCAAAAGCAACTGGCAAAGAATAGACTTCATGACCTCTTACTGTGGTGGTGTTGTTGCTACCATTTATTTGTATTACTGTAGCAGTTACCTGGTATTGGACCACAGCCTTCATCTCTGGTGAGTTCTGAGAGCTCTGATGAGTTCTGATTGTGTTTGGGACTGCAGAAACACAACCTAACATCTTTCTCTAAGGAGTTTTCTACTCAGTACAGACTAGAGGCTACAGGTTAGCATATGCTGCTACCTGAGATACTGTAAGGAAACAGGAGAATGATATTTTGTCTTCTTAGCATACGACCTTCTTTCGATTATATTGCTGCTGTGGACAATATACAGTTTAGAGGGAAGATGGCATAAGAAACAGTGGGAAGACAAGTGGAAAGATACCAATTCACAAATGATGGCAAGAGTGTTCATAAGCCTAATAGGGACTGGACATGTGCCTGGAGAGGAGAGACAGTTCTTCAAGAAACAGCATGTTGGATTCAAATTGCAGCAGTCTGTTTTTGACTGCAGGTTCAATAAACCAGATTGACCCACCTCCAGTAGGTCCAGCATGCAGGCAGAGCACTCTATTTTAATACCCCTCTGTAGCTTCAATTATGCCCACTGCCAGCATGAGGTCAGCTGGATTTATTGCTTACTGAGAGTGAAATGAACACTTGGAGATTGACTAATTCTTTTTCAGTATTAAGGTCCATTGTGTACATCATTTCTGCTGTTATTCCTGGTGAGGAATACACCTCATTTGACTTTGGCGTTAAGTGCTCTTTCAGAAAGCTGTCAGAACAGCACACCCAGGGTGAGATCTTCTCTCAGTTCTTCTCTTATACTCAGGGCTTCTGTAACACCTTGTGCCATTCCTGCCAATAAATACCAGCACAAATGGCTGAGAGAACTGGGGGGGGGGTAGTCTGGAGAAGAGAAGGCTCAGGGGGCACCTTACTGCTCTCTATAACTGCCTAAAAGGAGGATGGAGGCAGGAGGTGGCTGGTCTCTGCTCCCAAGGAACAAGGGATAGGGTGAGGAAATGGTCTCAAGCTGCACCAGGGGAGATGTAGACTGGAGATTAGGAACAATTTCTTCCCCAAAGGGCAGTCAGGCACTGGCACAGGCTGCACAAGGCAGTGATGGAATCACCATCCCTGGAAGTGTTCACAAACCGTGTAGATGAGGCCCTCAGTGCCATGGGTTAGTGGTGGCCTTGGCAGTGCTGGGGAAATGGTTGGTCTTGATGATGTTGAAGGTCATTTCCAAACTGGTTGATTCTATGATTCTGTGGTCTGCAGCCCAACGGTCCCTGTTCCTTAGCTTCTCCTTGAATTCCAATGGACAGTTTTGGTTGTTTCTGATACCGCAGGGGCAGCAGGAGTGGCTCCTGTGGGAAGCTGCTAGAAGCTTCCCCTTTGTCTGTTAGAGCCACTGCCTGCCAGCTCCTAGATGGACCTGCCACTCATTGGGGTTGAGCCGATCCATGATGGGGGGCATATTTACTCTGGGAGCTGGGCTCTGGGGAGCCTCAGAAGGCTCCTCAGAGGTCATTATACACAGGAAGAGATATAGGTGGCTAAGCAAGCGCAGATCCCGATGTTTGTGGGGCTGTTCCAGGACTTGATTATTCCTTAGTGGCTCAGACTTTACAGTGGTTGTGTTCAGCTTTTCCCTCCAGACTTCCCTAAAGTTTCCTGCCAAATACGCTGATCTTCAGTAGTCATTTAATACATAGCTGTGGTCTCGTCCCTGCCTACCAGGTGTAAAGCTGGTGTAAATCTGAGGCTTACTATGATATTACAATACTTTACGTGAATGTTTCTGCAGTACACAATTTTTAATGTTGATAATTGCTTTGTGTGTCTGCAGTTAAGTGTCCTCATTTTGAAACAAGGGCAGTGTGTACTGAACCAGCCAAAACATTCCTAGAGGAATTTTAGTGGGGTTTAATTTTGCTTCAAAACAAAGCAACAGCATTCAACGGTTTTCAGATGCTTGTCAGTAGCAGCCTTCATTCTACATTGTTAGGAATAGTTGGTCAAATAAGCAAAGCAAAGAGGTATTTTTTTCTGTGAGCATCGTGCGATTTTATCATTTAATTGTAGTATCTTTGATGTACATAGAATACCTTCACAGTAGGGCTGTTTTCATGGTTCTTGTACAGTGTAGAGAGCTATCAGGGGAAGTTGGTTTGTTAGGTGAAGTGCTCTCTGAGCCTGTTTCCCCTCTCCAGTTCAGCTCAGGTGTTTGTACAGTGGTTTGTAATTGCATTACAGACACGTGCAATGCCACTTTGGTAGCCTTGGCTGAAGAAGACATGATAACACCTGATGTCATGTGGAATCATAGGCAACTTCTTTGTCTCATTAAATTACTAATTTGTATGCAACAATAGCCATATACATTTCTAGAGACATGCAAAAAGGAAAGGAACTAAATGCTTCTTGAAGATTGCTGTAGTCAGCAGTATATGCTTAAAATGTTTTCCCTTTAAATGGTAATGTACACTTTTTGCTCTGTATATAAATGATGCTTACACATTGTGAGCTGTTTAGGATCTTACTTCATCCGAGAACTTGAATCTTGAGATCCTCATAGTCATTGAGGTTTTTGATCATGAAGACACTTCTGGTTAGCTGCAAGTGACTTTTAATCAGCTGAAAGTTCAGGGAGTTTCCCCCAACTCATCTGAAGTAACTGTTGGAAGGACATCTGTGAATAAGTCTCATTGTCAGTCAGAGGGCAATGAACCCTTCCTCTTTGATTATCCACATAAGCGTTACTCTATGTAAAATACTTTTGTGGGGTTTATTTTAAACATTCTGTGATTGTTTGTGTGACAGTACTGACAGTTGTTGCATCATAATCATAGAATGGTTAGGGTTGGAAAGGACCTTAAGAGTATCTAGTTCCAATAATCCATCACAATGAAGTGAGGGTCTTTTTTGCTAAGATACTGAATGCTATATGGTTGAAGAAATATTTCCCCATGATAGTATTCACCACCTGACTAATGACATGCCTGATGTCAGTGGAAGAATGATCAATATATGCTGAATCTCCAGGGTCCCAACAACTATTTTGAAACTGAATCACCTAATAGAATTTGCTGAATAAAAGTTACATTATTTCATTCTGAAAATCTTATTCCACCACCCTTCAGGTTTTCCTGTGAGTAATGGGGCTTGTTATTAGCAGCTGAAGCCCTCAGAGAGTGGTGATTAGTCACTGAATGCTAACCACCTTCCAAACGAGGGTGATGGATAGCTGACCAAACTCTGACAAGGAGGCTGGTTCATTACTGCAGTCATTCTGCAAACAAAGCCAGAAAGGCATTAGAAAGTTATTCAACAACAGCAGAAGGTGGGAAGTGGATGGTACAGCCTAAGAAGTACAAATCCAGAACAGACCCATGCATTCACAAAACTGATAAAAGAAGTTAAACAAGCTAGCATCATGGGTAGCCAAATAGAGAATGATTGCTTATTTGTAGACATTAATTTGATTGAGTTACTGTTAATGACACCTGTGGGGGAGGTTTTTGTTACTGGAGTAAAAATGATAATCAGGAAGTACGGAGTGAGGAAAATTGGAGAGGAAGTGTCAAATTGCACTAAAAATGGTATATCCTGTTGCTGGTGCCTCAGAGACAAATCATGTTCAGCACTTGCCAGGTTCTCAAAGCTGAAACTGTTATCAGCCATACAGAACTGAATTTGGGCAGAAAAATAGGAATGATAATTGGGAACTACTTAGGAATTTTTCAGTAAATGCCTACAAATCGATGACCTAACCCGTGATCAAGATTCTGAACATGAGAGTGCTTGTGTTAAAGAAAAATGACATGTCTAGAAAGCCAATGAAAGCAAGCTTAATACTTTGTTTCCCTGGCCAGTGGACAGATGGTAGCCACTTCAAACCACATATGTACTTCACTTGGTTCACTGCTTGCTTATGTGATATAAGAAGTTCAGTTAAACTTAACTAACTTCCTGAATCCCAGACTGGTTTGTGTTGGAAGGGACCTTAAAGCTCATCCAGTTCCAACCCCCTGCCACAGTCAGGGACACCTTCCACTAGACCAGGTTGCTCCAAGCCCCGTTCAACCTGGTCTTGAGCACTGCCAGGGATGGGAGAGCTTCTCTGGGCACCCTGTGCCAGGGCCTCAGCACCCTCATAGAGAAAAATTTCTTCCTCATGTCTCATCTCAGTCTCCTGTCTGTCAGGTTAAAGCCATTCCCCCTTGTCCTGCCCCTACAGGCCCTTGTCAAAAGCCCCTCTCCATGTTTCTTTCAGCCCCTTTAGGCACTGGAAACTGCTCTAAGGTCTCTGCGGAGCCTTCTCTCCTCCAGGCTGAACAAGCCCTGCTCTTCCAGCCCTTGGGGCATCTTCTTGGCCTCCTCTGGACTCACTCCAACAGCTTCTTGTCCCTCTCGTGTTGCTCTCCCTGGAGCAGGGTACAGGGCTGCAGCAGGAAGCACCGTCATGAGCACATTACTAATACATTAGCAGTCTTTCTAAGAGAATATGAGTAATAACTTGATTCACAGCCCCCCTCACTTCAGTTTTTCATGACCCCTGTGTTCAGATGAACACTGCAGGCACATCTCTTACAGGGGAGACAAGGGGAGGAGCAGGTCAAATGTTGTTCAACAGCAGCTGTTAAAAGGAAAATATTCTGTATCTACAAATCTAATTTAAAAGAGCATTCCTGAGTCCCTGATGCTGGGTTTTCAGGAAGCTTGCAAAATCATGACAAACTGGCCTGAATTAAAAGAAAATAAGTTTCCAACATATAAATAAACTGAAAAAGACCCTTCTTGGTAGTTCTTGGCTTGTCAGTCCTGGACAAAATATTGGAAGACAGTGTAGGACTGTATATGTATGTCTGGTACTATTGTTACTATTCAGTCTAAAGCATTGATAATATAAAGACAATACAATTAAACTTTGATAGAACGTTGCATTAATACCAAACAACTTTCTCATTAGGAATAAAGATGACACAAAATCAAACTGTTGTACTATATATGCATGGAAAAGAGCTAAGTGCTATGTCTCAAACCTGAACTGTAAACAGGAAGAAGTGACTCCTGTCTGCAGTCTTTCCTGTTTCTTTGTCTCTTTCTAAAACTAGTTTAACAAGATGTGTAGCGCTGCTGAAGTTAAAGTGGTGCAAGTAGTGGGAATATGGCAATTCCTGGAAGAGAGAAGACAGCTGATGTGGAATGATCTGAGTTGGTCTGCTTCACTGAAAAGGGCAAAGAAAACTGTCTTTTAGTGTGAAATACTTTTTGTGGAGGTAATGACAGTAAGGATGGAAAATTCTCTTCTCGTAAGTGATGTTGGAAAAGGCTTGAAACTCCTGTGGATTATCACCCAGCTGTGAAATGAGTGCAGTATTGTAGATGCTTCTAGGTGGTTCCATGTGAACAGGAGAAGAAGCCAGGGGCATATACTAAACCACAGGAAGGTCCAGCTGAACACGAGGAAGAACTTCTTTACTGTGAGGGTGACTGAGCATTGGCATAGGCTGCCCACAGAGGTCATGGAGTCTCCTTCCCTGAAGATAGTTAATAGCCCTCTGGACACAATCCTGAGTAACATGCTCTAGGCAACTGTGCCTCAGCAGGGAGGTTGGACTATGTGACTTCTAGTGGTCCCTTCCAGCCGCAGCCATTCTGTGGTTCTGTGACCTTGGAGGTATGCATGGGGAATTGTGAAACATTTGGTGTACAGAAGCTGTACGTTTGGTACATATGGTCACTAATTGACTAAAGTATACATGAATACTGACCCAGCCAAGTCCAGAGCTGAAAGCTGCTTGGCTGACTTACTGCATTTGGCTGTGCCACCATGGTGTCATGGGAGGATCTCTACACAGTCCTCTGAGAGGTGTAGATGAAAGATACAATAAATGCAATATGGATAAAGAATCTATGCTATATGGTTCTTTAGTCAGGCAGGTGTGAGAATAGCAAAGTGAGGGAGCTAAGAGTTGAAGGTGAAAATTTCAGAGGTGAAATTAAGCATATGAACAGGGAGGATGATTAGCTTTTCTCTTAGCATGACAAGCATGGTGGTTGTCTGTCCACCTTCAGGGCCTTTAAAAATGAAGAATGGGTTTCCTCTTTCCACTCCTGAACAGTGTACATGCTAATCCAAGCAGGAACGTTTTGTTAGCATCCCATGGATACAGCATACCTTATGCATGAAGCCAGTCATAGACCACAGCAGTCCCTCTTGGCATAGAGATCTTGTTTAGCAACCTCACAAGTAGAAAAACTTAAAATACTGATGTATTGACTCATACAAGATGCAATAAGAGCTGGGATCAAATACACTTTTGTGAGTCTCCCAGATGTGCTCCAGTAAGCTGGAGCATATCTGAAAACAGTCGTAGTGCTCTGCATGTGGAAAAGAAAGCTTCTGGCTCTTGATTAGCCTCAAGAATTTCATCCATGACAAATTCTTAAAAGGTAAAAGGATAGCAAGAGAACTTACACTGTTTATATTCTTTGAATGGGTGCCGTTTAAAAGCTTAATATACAATATATGGAGACCCCACAGGCAGAGTGTCCTATTACAGAGCATTATCAAATGTCAGACGTGACAGCCTGTGAGATGAAGGTCAAGAATTTATCATCCTTTCATTAAGTAATCAGAATGGAAATCAAAGAACAGTAAAAAGGGAGAAAATCAGCAGCTATAATGGCAGCAAGATTAAAACCACCTCTTTTAGAAGGATTGCTCTTAAATTCTTGTAGATTTTAACAGCAAATGGCAAGCTTGTGTGTTTTGTTGGGGTCGAAAATACTTTCTTCAGTGTGATGACCTTTCCATTGTAATTTTCCTTTGAGCAAATTGATAATAAGAAAATAAGAGGGAAGGGAATCTCCCCCTGATGTGCTGTGCCTCTTCACTGGCTCACTACATGCTCAGGATTCGGTTTTCAGGTGATTAAAAAAACCCTTCTGTCACTGGAAAACTCATGAGCTGTTTAGCTTTAAATCACAGGAGATACAGCAACTTCACTGGTTCCAGTAGTTTGCATTGTGTGAATAATTATGCTTTTCCTATGAGAAAATGAAATTATTACTTATTTTAACATATTGGTTCTTAATTCGAGGAGAGCTTTGCCTATTTAAGCTTTATTGCAAAGAAAGAGCTTTTAATTCACTCTTCTTTTTCCCCTTTCTCCCCCCTGCTTCCTTCTCTCCTTCCTTTTTGCTAAGTCATTAGAAAAGCTGGAACTATTTTGGCTGCTGTCGACTCAGACAGAAAGAAAAGAGGAATAATTTTCATCTTTGAATGATACAGTGACCAAAATAAACACATGAATTTCATCAATGATGCTTACAGGTGAAATAGAAACTAAATCCTTGTCCTTACTGTCCAATTCCTGTATAAGTTGCCCTATGTTGGAATGTATATCCTGATTATGGCATTAAATTGATAGTGCAACTGTGCCTAAAAGAACGGCAGAGTTCTAGCAATTCTGGCAACAAATCCAGTCTCATAATAATGTAATTATTTTCTACAGTCTTCTTTTGTTAGGCTTTGATTCTATTTAAAGGAAAATAATATATTCTTCTTCTGCTCAGCAACAGAGGAATCTGGGAGTAACAGAATGTTCTATTAACTGAACTAATGGAGCAGCTCTTTCTGCTCAACTTGTATAACTCTTCGGAAATGCCATGCGCTGCTTGTTCACTTTCAGTCTCTTTCCTAATAATTTTAGCAAGTCAAGTAAGGTCCCTTCCTTCTTTAAGGATGCTTCCTTACATCACAGTCTTGAAGCCTTACTTGCTGCTAATTGCAGTGATTGCAGATATGTTGACGCTAAAACTTGGTGAGCTCTGAAAAGAAATATGCAAATATTTATTTGACTTAGGAAGCATATTTGCTTTGGCAGTGTTCACACCCCTTGGTGATTTTCTTTTACTAGCAAGCTCTTAAAGGCATGAATGGTTGTAAAGCAGTGTCTTTTGAATAAATACTACAGATTTCTGGAAGGCACATATTCAAACTGAAAATGGTCAATCTTATTGCTGTAAAACTGGTTCTTAAGCAGGCTGTTGGACCTACTGAAGTTGGTGTGCTACCCTTAGATGAAATAGCCTGTGAGCTTTCAGTAAGGCATATGGGAGGTAAGTGAAACTGCCAGTTGACACCAGCAAAACACTTGACTGCTATGTCATATCCATAGAGCCATCTGGGCATCGTTACTTGAGACACGCACAGTTTGTCCCTGGGGAAATGAGGGATTTAAATGCCAAAATAAATGTACTGTGCTACAGTTTAAAATATACACTGAACTGCTTTACCATTCTCATCTGTCTTTCCTTTTGGAACCCGCAGAGCCCTGCAGTGATCAGTTTATTAGTGAACCTTGGTGAAAAAATAGTGCTCAAAGGATTCCTGTCGCTTTGTGTCTTCCAGAGTTCCTCCAATGTTTCCCTTGCAGGATTTTTGCTGTCAGCCCTATATACCTCAGACTGGAACGGCATTACATTAATGAGGGTGAAAGGGAAGAAAGGTACAGGCAATGAGATAACAGGAAAGAAAGGAAATAATCCTGATTTCTAAAGAACTTTGTTTTAAAGAGGAAGGGGAATAGGTGGATTTGTAATTTTTGGTTGGTAAATTTCAAACTTTATGTACATACATAAGCAGCTTCCAGTGCCTAAAGGGGCACACAAGAAAGGGAGAGGGGCTTTTGACAAGGGCCTGTAGTGATAGGACAAGGGGGGATGGCTTTAACTTGACATTCAGAGGGGAGATTGAGATGAGACATTAGGAAGAAGTTCTTCCCTGTGAGGGTGCTGAGGCCCTGGCACAGGGTGCCCAGAGAAGCTGTGGCTGCCCCATCCCTGGCAGTGTTCAAGGCCAGGTTGGATGGAGCTTGGAGCAACCTGGACTAGTGGAAGGTGTCCCTGCCTGTGGCAGGGGTTGGAATTGGATGAGCTTTAATGTCCCTTCCAACCCAAACCAGTCGGGGTTTCTGTGATTCTATACCATGAAAAGATGGTAAATGAAGTTAGAATATTTTAAAACTGAAGCCTATATTTTTTACTGCCTTTCCACCCCTGGTCTCCATTATTTTAAGTTTAAAACACCATCAGGGATATTACACATCGAGTCTAAGCATGGGAAATAAAATGACTTTTTTCTTCCAATTCGTCTTTAATACATATATTGGAATGTTAGGGGAGAACCAGAATATTAGTTTTCTGCAGCATTTCATTTCACACTGCTCTTTAGGCTCAATTTACTGAATCCTACTGTGATGAAGTTATGTAAAAGAAATCAAATTATAAAAATGTGCTGATGCTCAACCTTACAGAAGTTGTATTTCAGGCTTAAACCAAGCAGTTTTCTTTTACATGGCTACAAAATGTAAGACGTTGACATAGGTCTAGAAAGAATTGAAGGCAAAAGAAGGAGTTACATTCCTTTGGAAAATGGGTTGGTTGCCACATGATTTATCTTTATATGTTTCCCTTTCTTTTGCCTCAATCCCTGCAACTTTAAGTTTTGATGTGGTTCGACAGAAATCTTACATCAGTTCATTGCCAGTGTACATGGCTTTCCCCAAAGTGTTATAATAAGAAACCAAATCACCTGCAATGTTTGCATACAATTTAATGTTGCTGTGTGTGTATTTAGTGTCTTTACAAAATGCAGTTAATTGTCTTAATCATTTATTTAACAGTATCTGATTAACCATTCAGGCATATCACCATAATTAAGCTCATTCTGCTTTGAACTTGAGACATACCAGCTCAGAGGCTGAGGTCTAATCACTGGTAGTTGTAAGCACTGGTGGAATGGGTAGATGAGTATCTTAAAGAAGCTTGGAGTTGGGAGGGGAGTTTTTACCAGGCTTTTATAAAAATGGCATTAAATGATGTGCACAGCAGCATGCACTGCTCTAGAGAACTCAAACTTAGAATGTTTCTTCTTTTTTCTTTTCTTTTCTCCTGTAAGTGATGTGCAGAATTTTAGTAGGAGACTCTTTGTCCTGAGGATCATACCTTTGAAGTACACAAGACAGGCAAAGTGTGGCAGAAGGGAAGAACTGTTATAACTAATTTACAGGAAACTGAAGCTCAAAGATGTTAACTTTATCCAAGATCAGACAAGAGGCTGGAGCTGTGAATCAAGGTGAGAACCGTAAGGGCAAGATGTTCCTTCTGGATTTGTTTCCTTAAATATTGGAAAGAATGTGTTTGTCATCTCCAGATTTGACATAGCAGGGATAGCTCTGCCTTTGCAAATCTCCATGGAAACTCATGATACGAGTTGAAATGGAGACTGCAAAGCAAAATTAGTGCAGCTCTGGGCTGTTTAGCAAAGAATTTCCTGCATGGTAACATCTCTTCGAAAGTGGATTAGGGACTGTGACAAAAGGAAGTGTCTTTGTCAAGGGCTTTCATTGTTAGCAAAGTGTAGCAGCATGGCATCTCTACTGCAGTGTCATCAGATTTTAAAGGCTGAAAAGTGGGACAAATCCAGAAGAAAAATCACTGTCAGAGTAAATCAAATTTGTTAACAGCACCTATAGGGTAGAACTAATCTATTTGATATTTTTTGGATGCTTTTCTACCAGAAAAAGAGAGGAAGGCTTGACTGATATTCAAACAGGTGCAGCATTTGCAATATGGAATAAAGTTTTTAGTTGTGAGGATTGCCTGGTACACCTTCAACTTCCTTCTGGAGTTCTAGGGCACAAAGGACAGACTCAACCTATTTGGCTGTAATTCTACAGAGAAGAAATCTTGTCATTTTCTTACGTCTGTGATTCAAAGTGGCGTTAGGCATTGTAGTCCTCTATGCAAAAGTGAATTCCTAAGAGACTGATGTTGCTTCTGTCAGCCTGCACGCATTGTAATTTAAATCATAATTTGTACCTCCTAAGACATGCAGAGTTGGGCCTTGTCTGTTCTAACCTGAGTATGGAAATCTAATTTCTTTTGAATTGATGGTGCTGTTTCATCAGTTCTACCAGGACTTAAACATATGATAGGCTGAGAGAGCAGGGCTTGTTCAGCCTGGAGAAGAGAAGGCTCCAGGGAGACCTTAGAGCAGCTTCCAGTGTCTAAAGGGGCTGACAAGAAACCTGGAGAGGGACTTTTGTCAAGGGCCTTTAGGGACAGGACAAGGGGGGGAATGGCTTTAACCTGACAGAGGGGAGACTGAGGTGAGACATCAGGAAGAAATTTTTCCCTGTGAGGGTGCTGAGGCCCTGGCACAGGGTGCCCAGAGAAGCTGTGGCTGCCCCATCCCTGGCAGTGTTCAAGGCCAGGTTGGATGGGGCTTGGAGCAACCTGGTCCAGTGGAAGGTGTCCCTGCCTGTGGCAGGAGTTGGAACTGGATGAGCTTTGAGCTCCCCTTCAACCCAAACTGTTTTGTGATTCTCTGATTTTATATACATATAAATGTGTGTGTGTTTATAGTTTACACATAAAGCTACATTATTAATCTTCATCATTATGCTAGTACCCATATATTCTGGCCATATAGTAAGTCTAATAATTTTTTCCTTTAATTAGTGCATTTTAATGTTCTGGAGCTCAGTTAAGGCATGCAGATTTGTTATATGCTTGTGTTTATTTTCTTTCCATAAACATACAGTTACGTTCCTGCACTGAGAAACCATGTTACTTGTAGGTGCAAGTTTGCTTTCTGAGGTGCTCTTATATTTTAAGTTATGTCTAAGAGTGCTCAGAGTAGCAGCTCCGAATTTCCCCTCGATGGCACAGTTGATACTTGTGCCGTGGTCCTGGTTCTGCAGTTACCTCTGTGTTAAGTGCTTAATATTCCTGCATTTAAAATTCATACCTTCAAGTGATATTTTTTGAAGAAATAGGATCTTCCTACATGCCAAAGAGTGCACAAAGTTATAATGGACATAGAATCACTCTAGGAAGCTTAGAAATCACTCTCATTGCAGGAAACTAGTTAAGAACATTTTAAGTCCCATATAAATTACCCTGAATTAATGAGACTTTCACTGAAGTAGAACTGACAGCCTTACTAATGCTAAATGTAATCACCATCATTAGTCCGATACATTAAATAAGAAATCTGCCCATTATAATTTAAGAATATGGAACAGGGAACCCTCTTGATAATACATTCATAAACAGAGGAGTTGTGTAAAAAGTTCTTAATTGATTATCACCAATGGGAGGGTGTCCTGTGTAGTGAAGACATGGTGTCCAGGTAGCACATCAGTGCTAGCACACTAGTTAGACTTACATGGGGCATCAATCCCTGCAAGCTCTGAGGCGTAATCTCTTGAGGGCAGCTCCTTTGAGTTGTAAAGGAGTAGGCAATAGTCCTGCTTCCTTGTTCGAGGCACACAGGCTGTGCAGTCAGGGAAAGGACCCTCCTATAGAGGGCAAGAGAGAAGGAGCTAAATGCAAGTGGTCTGAAATTCCTGTTTGAAAAAACTCTCTCTCCACCAGCAATATGGTGAGCCCTGGAAGAGCAGGTCCTGAGTTGGGCAGCTGGTGTGGGATAGTGAAATACTCTGCTGTATCATTTGGCTAAAACTAGAATTCCCATCAAAACATCGCAGTGAGAGAACAGAACCTTTCAAGCAACTTCAGTAGTTCAAGTTAACCTATCAGTAGTGCAGCAGAAAGCTACCAGGCTTCTGGCTGTGGACAAGAAACTCATCCGAGCTGTTGTTCGGGTACTCCTGGGCCACAAGGGTGACAGAACCCACAAGCCTTCTTAGTGTGCCTGACCCTGCAGCTGTAGGACTTGCGGGCTCTTTACTCAGATCTGCTGTCTGTTAGGAAATGTCTGAGTTATTCAGTGCTCGCCTTTGTTCAGAGCAGCATGAAATTTGACCTCTTACACAGAGCAAGTTTATTTAAGAAGTCAAGAAATGAGAAATTTCAAGGTGAAGATTGGGATTCTGCTTTTCTCAGGAATGCTCTTGGGAACACAGTTACGAAGTGGGAAACAGGGTCAGGAATAAGCAGAACCTTGGTTCTTCTTAATAGCCTCAAGTGTTGACATTTGTCAGATGAAGTGCTTTCCAGCCTGTACGTAAACTTGCTCCTGCCTCCTCTCACTGGTCATCCAGTCTCTTGAGTTTCTGATTTCCAACAGAGAAGAATCCCATCAGCAGCAGGTTCTTCTTTTACTCCATGGATTTCACAACCCTTCGCAACCCCCATCTTCCCCCTACCTCTTTTTCTTTACAGATGGGTTAGGTTGGTTTTGTCTAGCTTTGCAGCTGTTGAGATTTCTCTTTATGGGGCATTTATTTGTCTCTTTTTTCCTGTCTCATGTTGTTTTTATGGTAACGTGCCCAGAGTGGGAGTTGGAACAAATTCATTTTCCTGAAATGTAGTTATGGGAGGGCTGCACCAGAAGATGAGAGAGCACATGAGAAGATCTCCATTACTGTGTTTATAGCTACCTGTCGCTATTGATCATTAACTAATCTTGCTAGAAACATGGCTTCAATTTTCTTTTTTCAATGTGGATTAAGCACTGTTGCCAATGCACATTTTTCTCTGTCAGACATTACAGGAAGTATGTGGCATGCAAAACTTTGAAAGCCATCTCCTCAGATTGCTGTTTAAAAAGGACTTTTGAATGACTCAGTTGGAGATTTCATTCTTGCTGGCATTGAAAAATCTGAATTTAAAAATTTCAGCTGACTTAAAAGGTTTCAAAAAGAATATAAAATGGACAAAAAAGCTGTTTGAAGGGGGTGGGGGGGAAGGAAAGGCAGAA
>JAOEHY010010598.1:0-24478 GCA_025447955.1 Psilopsiagon aurifrons | reverse complement strand
GGTTGGCGGGTCGGGTGCGTTGCTGGGCCGCGGCGGCTGTTGGCGGCGGGGTGCCTTGCAGTGCCGGTGAAGTGAGAGGCGGTCGCGGTGCCTGTGGGAGAAGCCGGCAGCGTGAGGAAAACGCCACTCTCTCGCCGCGAGGAGCGCAGCCGCCACCGCTGCGGCGTTTGCCTCCCTCCTTCCCTCCCTCCGCCGTAGCCGGGCTCAGGTAAAGCGGCGCGGTGGACGCGGGTGGCCCCGGCTTTTTCCCCCCTGGCGCCGCGCTTCTCTCCTCACGGGTTTCGCGCCTCTTTGTCCTGCCGGCCGAGAAGGCACCGCTCTCCTACTGCTCTCTTCCGTCTTCCCTGCCGAGTGGTGGGCAGCCCGGCAGGGGAGCCGAGCTGCCGTGCTTGGGGTGCTCCCTCTCCTTTCCTCTCTCCTTCGGGGGCGTATGTGCACGGTTGCATTATGCCCAGGGAGTTGCCTCTCTCCTCCCTCCACGCCCTACTAACTGGCCTTCTCGCAGGTGGGGTGGCGTTATTCGCGCTCTTTTTCACCTCACAGTCTCCTTCCTTCTCCCTCCGGTGCGTTTCCCCCCATATCCCCTCTCGCGTTTAAGTGTCCGTCCTTTGGAAGTAGCGGGTAGGGGAAAATAGGACCGTTTGGCAGCTGTCAGAGCTGATGCCTGAGTCACAGGCTGACAATCCTCCTGCAGACATTGCAATGGGCTTGGCTTCCGCCCTCTGATCTCGACTTCCTCGTTCAGTTTGGTCTGTACAGTGAAGCCAGGAGAAAGGGAGGAGGGAGTGACAGGGCAAGATGAAGCTTGTAGTAAAAACTCTCGCAGATAGCTTGTGCTTTCAGGCATCACCTCCAACCAAGTGGGGAAAGTTCTCTGACTTTTAGTGATATCGTTGCCAGCTTGTCTCCAGTAGGTGTGGGAAGTAATATATTTCATAGCCTCCAAGGGTAGTGCGTACCCAGTGGGTTTCATAAGGATTGCTCCTAATTTGTCTAAACACACGGTGAAATGAGTTTTACAGCAGTAACATGCTTCTGGTAATAAAGTAAAATTTCTCAGAAGTAAACTGCATTGGTCTTATTGGCTCTTAGAATCACAGAATAGTTAGGGTTGGAAAGGACCTTAAGATCATCTAGTTCCAGCCCCTCTGCCATGGGCAGGGACACCTCCCACTAAACCCTGTCGCCCAAGGCTCTGCCCAACCCGGCCTTGAACACCTCCAGGGATGCAGTGGCTGTTAAGTTCCACCTTTTTTTTTTCTCCTTAAGGTTCATTTCCTTCCTACTTTTATTTTTTTTTTTTTTCCTCTTGCAACTTTCTGTTCTCCATCTTTCTTTTTCCACAGCTTTTTCTTCTGTAACCTATGTCATGATGTCCTCAGCCACACTCCACTGGGGTGGAATAAGAACCTAAGCTTTTTTTTTTTTTTAAGTGAGCAGGTCTGTCCTAAAGAGAATGTTCTCTCAAATAATGCATAAGAATTTTCTGCTTCAAACCTGAAGAGATATTGTAGTAGATGGACTTTGGCCGGCAGACAATGATCTCTATGTCTCTGCCCTACACTATAAAGAAATATAAATTAATTTGCAGGGAGGCTGTTGAACCATGGCTTGAAAGATTAAATTGCACATCCTTAACCGTCATCATATATGTCTTCAGTCTGTAAGGCTAGATACAGTAAAGTTTTAATTACAAAGTAACAGCGTTCTAATCAGTTACTGCTTGTGTAAAGACGCTTTTGAAATTAGTCACTAGGTAGCAATGTGACTAAGTTCACTTATCCATGACATTCCAGTAAAAATAGCAAATAATGGTGTAGATATGTATTGAGTCATAGATGCACTGTCTGCAACTGTAGCACTCTCTCCAAAGTTTAAATGAGATAAGCAAATATTTTTGTTAACTAGAAAGTTGTAATGAGGAGGAAGCAATTGATAAATATAAGTGGAGTTGCCTTTAGCACAAAAGAGTTTTGAAGTTGTTAATCACAATTGCCAAAACTGTATAAACACGAGATTGTGCTGCTAATCTGACCTTGTAAAAATAACTAGAGTGAAATCATGCAATGATTCCATGAAGCTCTATGTCAGGTGGAACTGTTCAAATTGACATGTTTTCCTTCTTGATAGCTTTATTTATTGCACTTATTCATAGGATGTGCACTGTCTTTCTGGAGGGGGACAGGCAAAATTTTCAGTAACTCTAAGGCAGCTGCAAAATTGCTGGTAGTAGATAGGAACAGGGATCTGAAATTTTCATGCTTACTGACCTGGAACCTTAAAGTGAGTATGACCAGGGCCAAGCTGGTGAGTTACATGGTTCTTTTTGTAATACGTCCTCAGCAATTTGATGCCTGACTTGTATAGCCAAGATTTTAGAAGTTCTCTGGAGAAGAGACTTTGACCTCAAAGTTTGCTCTGCTGGGTAGCGTGTGGCTGTTTCTGTATAAACAGGAAGACTGTATAGTTGGGTTCTGTCTGTCCCAGAAGAATGGGTGTAGAGACTGAAGGCGTTTTATTGGATTTTGTTTGCATAGATTGTAAGGATATTTATTCCATGGTTCTAGGATTACTTTTTTTTTTTTTTCTTTCAAGTTATTCTCCTAAGAAAGAAGTTGAAGAGAGAGACTGAGTTCTTGGTTTTGGTTTTGATTTTATTTTCTTTTTTAATTATTGTTTCTTTGATATGGATTTTGATGTGCTTCAGAATAGTTTTAAGAAAACAAATGTGTTGAGAGCTCCATCGTAATCTTTTAAGTGAATAAGTAGTGAACAAGCAATAATAATAAAAATGAGGAATAAAATTACTTGTCTGGTAAAGTTACAGGAAAAGGATTAGAAGAGTTTCTCACATAGGGGGCTGAAATAACCTTATTGTGTGTTGTACAGCACTTTATTTTGTTATTATGCAAAATGTTAAAGAGTGGTAGTGGGTAGATCTAATACTCTTCTTTGAGTTTAAAACTGCAGTGGAGCTAGGTGCCACATATGCTTAAATTTCCCTGCAGCAGTATTTGGCACTGCAGATAGTCTCAGAATTTGCAGTAGAAATTGCATTTACCCCTGCAACAAGCTGTCTTCAGAACTTGAACCATTATTATCTTGGCAGGTCTTTAAAAATAATGTACTAAATTCTTGTAGTAACTAATAACTCACAGGTTAGTCTTCTGTCAGAATATTGACGTGTATGTAGGAGGGAATATATGTATTTCAGTGTGGCTACTAAGTACGTGAAAATATACTTCAGTTTTACTGGGGGATTACCCTGTCTATACCCAAAAATTCAGGTTTTGTTCTGTTAATCTCTGGCATGCCAAACAGATAGGACAGGACATGTGTCATAGGTGTTGTGATTTGTGAGCTGATTTTGCTGAATTTTCTGTTCTTACCCCCTCCATCCATAGGCCCATGTCTTGTTCAGATTTATGTCACTTTGGAATTGGTGTGACTGTAATAGGGTAAGATTGCATGTGGACCCACTGGAGGTACAGAACTCATCTGGTTAATGCAAGGTTTACTGAAAGGGGAAGTCAAAGTGAAGGTTGTTTTACCCCACCTCTGCATACTGTATCTGCTTTCTTGTGTGGTAACTTCAGGCTATTGGGTAATGTGCTGAACCTTACTGATGACTAAAGTGCATTTCAGAGGCTCAGTGTTAGCTACGCATCTACTAAAAGTCCTGAGTATATGATTTAATTCGTTTTGACTCAGTAATGCACTCAGTGCCCGGTAACATAGATTTTTGCCTTTGATTTCATGTATAAATATCTTATTAGTCTTCGTTTTCTTAGTTTATAATTGAGGCACAGCTGCCTGCATGTTAAGTAGGGAAACTGTGCCTTAAGTCTTCTGTGGGTTGAAACAAAACTATAATAGCATAGGATTGCCTACAGCGGCATTGTTTTTGCTGGCAATTGCTCTAGCTTAATGGTGGCTTGGTGACCTTGTACCTTAAATTTCTTTTCACTTTAAACACACCATGGTCTAATTGAGTTTCCTAGTTTAGAAAGAGATGGAAACTAGCAACCTGATTTGAATGAAGTATGAGACAAATACACAAATGCAACATCTGCCCTAGAAGCTAATGCAAATGGGTGTTGTCCAACTAAATGAAATGCATCAATTTACAAGTTCATCTTAATTATGGTTTATCCGCTTCACTTCTTTCTTTAGCGGCTGTGAGAACTTGTTCTGTGTACTTGAAGTAATAATCTCAACACCGATTCATCTTGCAATCCCAGGCTACTGTAGTGTTTAACGTCTTCAGACCTCACTCTAGTGCAGTCATGTTCAGTGTAATGGGCCAGTCTCTCTTTTCAGCTAGTGGCTCTTTGGCCTGTTGCTATTCAGTACAATGTGTTGCCTTTCTCAGCATCCTAAAAAGTGTAAAGAAATAGTAGTGCCTCCAATTTTCCAGTGATGGAGCTGTGATTGATTTCATTGTTTGATACCTCTGGAGCTAGGACTGCTAAGTCATGTCCTTTTGAAAAGGCTGTAAAATTGATCTAGCACACTTGTCTACGGCAAATTATTTCTTATGGATGTTCTACAAATGTATTGCTGTTGGATGCAGAGAGGTATAATGAAATACATCTCTGCATACTGTGGTTTGACTCCATGACCTCTTTATGAAATTTATGCCTCTAGAGTTTTGTACATAGGGTTTGTATTCTACTTGTTTTCATGACCAGAAACTTAAATTTCTCCTAATGCATGTATGTGACTCTACTGAGAGTAGTAAATAAAACCGCATGGATGAGTGATTTCAGTAAACTCAAGCTAATAATTAATATATGTTGAGGGAAACTTAACTTGGAAATCTATCATAAAGTCTCCTCAACTGATGAATACTTCTATTCATCAAGAGCTACCATTTTAATGAGTCTCGGCAGGAAATTCATTGTGATATATGCCTCAACACAGGACTGGAGTTCTGATTTGAATGAAAGCAAAGTAGGCATTTGGACTTGTAAGAAAAGAGGTTTAGAGAAATTCTGCACTCAACTTTTGACAGTCTTGTGCAATCAGACTTCCTTTTTTTTTTTTCTTCTCCCCATTGGGCAGCTTCCTGTTTAAAATATAAGATTTAAAGCATGCTTTTGTAATAGTTTACTCCCTTTTTTATTGTTTGTAGTGATGAGAGTACATTCATCTGTGTTTTTCTTCTAAGGTCAAGACTTCACCAGTTCGCTTAAATTTAAGCTTTTAAATCAGCCTTGGAGGTACTTGTGGATTTGACTCTGGTTAAAGTTGGTTCTGGCCAGCACTCAGTCCAGCAGTTTTAGTGACATACTTGTTTTAAATAGCCAAGAGAAAAAAGGAAACCTACAGCAAAATTTAAATTAAGTATATTTCTATATTTCAGTTGCTATTTTTTCTCCAAATGTGACTGACTTAAACCAACTGTTTTATCAGTTTGTAGGTAAATTTTTAGTCAGTAAGGTCTTTTTGGCAGGGACTGTTACACTGTAGGTCTGCTTGTCATTTAGTGCAAGAGATTCATTTTGCTGTGCTCACAGTGGATAAAATCAATTATTTTTAAATGTGTGAGCACAAATTACTTTTCATTCATGGTGTTAACTTGGTAGCTTATCTTAGGGTTTGGGCAGAATTGAACAAATTTAAGATGCTTAAGTCTAAGAACTTGGCAACAAATATAGAGTGAAAAGCTGAAGTCAAACTAGTGAACTGGATGAGAAAGTTCCTGCCTAAGCACTTGGAATTAGTTGGTTGATGAGGTAAATTGACTTTTGACAGCTTTTTAAATGTAGATGAAGAAAAATGCTTCCTGGCTTCCGTTTTGGCTGTGTAATTCATAGTTCAAAATGTACAGGAAGGCACTGGCATTTTTCTTTGGCCTTTTTTCCTAACTTTTTTTGTCTGCTTGGGGTGTGGGTAGCTGTGTTTCACAACTTGTGGAGCAGATGAGGGGTGGGTTTGAGGTGAAGGTATCCAAAATCTAATTCATAAATTGCTGATTGCGGGTAGCTAGAAAACCATTTTAGTTTTTGCTTGTAAATGTATCTGCACTAGTCAAAGAAATACCTTTTTTGTTTTTTAGTTATTATTATTATTAATGGAGTTTCATTTTTTGACAGAGTACCACTTAATATATTTTATTCTTCATAGAAGTTGTTCAGATGTCTTTGTTTCTGTTGTTTAGAGACAAAGAAATTGTCAGTTTTTGTCATGAAATAGAAGGCCGAGTGGAGACCTCATAGCAGCCTTCCAGTATCTGAAGGGGACCTATAAAGATGCTGGAGAGGAACTGTTCATCAGGAATTGTAGCAATAGGACAAGGAGTAATGGATTTAAACTTAAACAAGGGAAGTTCAGGTTAAATGTAAGGAAGAAGTTTTTTACTGTGTGGGTGGTGAGGCACTGGAACAGTTTGCCCAAAGAAGTGGTAAATGTTCCATCCCTGGCAGTGTTCAAGGCCAGGTTGAGCAGAGCCTTGGGTGACATGGTCTAGGTGAGGTGTCGCTGCCCATGGCAGGGGATTGGAACTAAATAATCTTAAGGTCTTTTCCAACCTAAGCCATTCTGTGGTTCTGTGAAAATGTATTCAGGCTTTACAGAATTGTTTAAGTAAGTGGACATGGAAGTATGGTATATGGTAGGCTATTAATAGTAATTAAGCAATTAGATACTTGAAACTGTCATGTTGCAAATGGACATGTCTGCTTTCTGACAAAAGGAATTTCTCAAAAGAGCGTAAATACAAAGTAAGATTTCTCCACAAAACCTCTTTAAACTGTAATTTAAAATTTGTGGCTTAAACCAGTTTACTTGGGTTTTATCATCAAGGCTATATTCCAGTATGAATGTTTATAGCAGATACTAAAGTCTTTGACCTTTTGTTAGGCAGTAAATTACTCTGAATTGTTTAATGGCCTTTCCCAAGTCAAAATTTTTGTGTAGATGAACTTGAGCTTGTAGTTCAATGTAGTATATGATGGGAAGTGTAAAATGAGAACACTCAATAAGGAAGACGTATTAGTAATTTTTTTCTTTAAAAACAGGATTGTGAGTTTGCTAGAAAAACTGATGTAACTTCTGAAAATTGTCTACATATTGTCTGCACAGCACTGGCATATGGATGTCGATAGTCAGTTTATCTTCTTCCTCCACATGTAGGAGTTAATCTTTTTACATAGCAAATTTGAAGTGTTTTCCTAAGGAGCAGAACAATAAAGGTAGATTTTAGGTTGTTATTGCTCTGAAAACTTAATGTAGATTTAACTGATAAATATTGCCATGTATTATACCAGTTCTATCATGAAAAAGTACAACTGCAGTAATGGTACAGCTCTTACTTGTGTAGATAAGGAGAAGAATATGATAGAATCGTTTGGGTTGGAAGGGACTTTTAAGATCATTGAGTACAAACCTCCCTTCCACAGGCAGGGATACTGTCCACTAGACCAGGTTGCTCAAAGCCTTGTCTAACCTGTCCTTGAACAATGAGACATGGGGCAGCCACATCTTCTCTGGGCAAACTGTGCCAGGGCCTCACCACCACAGCACTGTAGGGTATATGGTTGTGGAGAATGTTGTTAACTATGAGGGAAACACTTGAAACAATTCTGCTACTCTGTGGTCAGTGTTTCCTTATGTTGACTTTGTTATGCCAGAAAGCAAAACTTCATTGGAAATTTCCAAGTTATATTTGCCTTCTCTTACTGGGACCGTGGAATGTCAATAGGAAGTCAGTAGGGGATAATTTTTTTTTTTTTTCAAGTCTTTTCTTCTAATACCAGAATGGAGAAAATTTTATACGCCCATGTAGCCATGACTTCAAGTGCCCTTGCTTCTACTCAGTTCAGACTGAAAGATGAGACCGTTCTTCTCCTTTAAAACACAAATCAACACTTCAGGACATCCAGACTGGAGGGCATGATTGGGTGAATTCTAAAATAAGATGTGCCTAATGCTGTTCCTTTTTAAACACTGATGTATTTGACATTTAAGGAAGAAAGCGCAGGTAAGGAAAGGAACAATGTAACCAGAGAACAAGCCTGGGGCCAAGATGTACGGACCAGGCAAGGTGTTCCTATGCACTTTGCTGCACTGAGGCCTTTCTCTAGGGTATTACTTATAATGGATACCTAAGAAAGAAGCTCCGATGCTGTGCAAGATGTTGAACACTACAGGGAAATGTTGCAATCTGAATGTTTTAAAGTTTTTGAGACCATCTTAAATTTAGTATTTATTCTCTGCAAGGCTGTTTTCAACATGGCCTCTATATACATCCTGGAGCTAAAGGCTACATAGCTTTTCCTTCAGTGGAAGAGTTGGTGTTCTCATGTCCTGAAAGAGTAACTCTCTTCCTCTCCTCCTGCTCCCTATCTCTAAGATCACCTTCATAATTAGAGGTCGATCTTCTTAATTAATCTGTATGTATGACTAGAAGAGTTGAGAGTCAGACATGGACACGTAAAAGTGGTAGACTTCTCTGTGTTAGGGTTTTTGCCTACCATCCCTAATAGCTGTTGTTAATGGCAGAGCAGAACTATTTGAAACAGGAATAAAAAGATGAGATATAGCAGAAGGCAGTTTGTACCCAGTCATAGTTTGGCACAGTAGGTTGGGGTGTAAGTGTCTAGAGGAGCCACATACATGCAAAATACTTTTTTCTAAGAGACTGGAAGAACCATGATTTTGCTGTGTGTATTGTCGTGTGATTGCTTTATTCCTTGTTCTCTCTTGTTATGAAATAAAACCTGGAGTGGACAAAGATGATAGGGAGACCTAATTGATATAGAACTGTATATTGGAAGAGCTCCCTTCCACTTTGGTGTCACAGAGTTCTTGGCAGATACCTCTTTAGTCTTAAATCAGAATATTAGGGAAGGGATGAAAAGTGACCCTGAGGTAACAAGGACAGGCTGAACCTTTCCAAGCTCTTCCATTCCCTCTCATGCAATGTCCTTAGGGAATTCTGCATGCTTGATCAGAACCTTTACAGTCCATTATGTCTCCTGAAAACAAACCTTGCAGCAAAACAGCTTGAACAGCCAGGATGGGCTGCAGTTTTCTGAACTACAGCTGTCTCCTTAAGTGGGATTACTTTGCTGAATGGTCACGAAGAATGTGTTCTCCCCCTGGAATGTTTTCCTTGTGGGCACACTGTCTCTGGAAAAGGAATTCTCTCCTCTGCTGAGAAGGCATGTACTGTACATGCACTAATGAGAAACAACAGTTGCAGAAAGTGTATTATGAAGGATTGTAAACTTTGAATATTTATTCCAAGTGAATGGGGTTGGGTGGCAGCCAGCCTAGCTTTGTCATGCTAAAGACTGGACTTGAAATCAACAGAAGGCTACCCTCCCCCTCCCTAAACTAGTGCTTGATGTGTTTAAATAATGTACACAGGCTTTGTAGCACTGATTAACTTTATTGATGCCACGTACATGGTAATGGGTCTTTGTGTCTCACTGTACTGAGAAGTTGCAAGTAAAATAAGGGCAAGTGTCCCCTCAGCATTTACTTAGGGAAGCTATGCCTGCCTCTATTTTTTTATAACCTTCAGTGGTTAGTTTCTTTATGGTATGCAGTGTGGTTGGCCAAGATAATTTCTGTGCTTGTATACCCTGTGGTGAAGCCTGCACCATCCTGCTTTCACTCTTTGATACCCAAAACTAGCCTCTTCAGATTAGCATTGGCTTATGTTGCATCTGCAGGTGCTGTGCTTGTAGCTTCTGTTCTCGCAGTCTTGCCATTCATTTGAACCCAGTGAAGAGAAAATGTAACTACTAAGTGGCATGTAAGGACAGTGTCTTAATTGTGATTTTGTGGCGTTTGCAATTTGCCATGGAAAGTCCCAGCTTCACAGAGAATACCTCCTATGTCAGCTGTTACAGTAGAATATGCAAGAGCTTGCTTCACACATACCAGAAAGTGGTACTTGACAGCTGAAGAGGACTGGACATACAGAAACTGAGAAATGTTTATTCCACGTTTGTCTGAGGGTTTGTGCTGGTTACCTTTAGGCCACCTGGAAGATAAGGAATTCCCTTTAACTTTCTTCTTCTGTCTTGCGTATTGTCTGGTCAGCGTAACACTTGTGTAATGCATGTATCATTTATACATTAGATAATTAGATTCTTTATTCTTGGAGCCCTGCACAGTCGGAGAGGGCACTTTAGTGCTCTGCCTTGAGTTTAACTTACAGTAATAAACATGGTAGCTGCAAGTCTGGGCAGCACTACAGTCAAACTGAATATGCAAGAATAATTGCCAGCAATCTGCATTCCAGTTGTGAAATAAATCTTTCAACAATGTATTGTGTGCGTCAGACTGTGACTAGAGAGGAAAGCAGTGAACTACAGTGAGCCTAATAGCAATCATTATGATCCCAAATAAAGCTTAACTAGAAGAAATGAGTCTGCATGGCAGCACGGCATTCTGAACACAAAGGCAGAGTGGAGCTGAAAGCTTTCAGCTCAGGGGGCTGTCTATGGGGGCGTATTAATTGCAAACTCTTGTACTTGTCCGATGCTGTGTTCTCTTGTGAGATAAGTAAAACTCGTGATTCTTTGAGTTCAGTCTGAAGCATCAGGTACTGGTGTGTCACAATATATTGAACTTGAGAAACAAGCAGGTATCAGCTCATCAGTTTAGCCTTCTGCCAGCTTTTCCCCTTACTCCTACCCCCTGTGGGATTCATTTCTCACATTTCACTAATGATTCAGACTTTTTTTTTAATTATTATTTTATATATATATAGGTGTTACTTACACATTGGAGCAGTTTGTGCTAAGTGACTTCACAGTTTTCTTTCCCATAAACAACCTGGCACATGGAGCTGTGAAGTGTCAGCCTAGTATGTCCTAACTGAACAGATATGAACAGTTTCTAAGTGAACCCAAGGGAATTACAGGGAGGGGTTTTTGTTGGGTGAGGTTTTGTTTTTTGATGTTGTCAGCTCATGGTCACTGTAGGCAGTTTGGCCACAGAGCTCTACTTACTGTGCTTTCTAGCTGCACTGCATGCAACTGTGTTGATTTGATGAACTGTATTCAGCTGGATGGGAAAGTGAAATAGTTGAGTCTGCAGAAATAATGCAAGTATTGGCTGTTTAGATTGTATGCTTAGTGAGGATTCCCATCATATAAATGTTACTGAGCAAACTTAGTTTGAATCATTAGCTACTTCTCAGAGCCAGGTTATTTTTAAAATGCTGTGTATTAAAAAAAAATCAAGTTTCTTCACTCAGGACAACTTAGTTGTAACTCAAATGTGTCTGTAAGCATAGTGGTGTAGTTTTTTAGTGTAAAAGTCTTGTCTTGCCTGTAGAAACCATGTACATTCCCTTTGGTCTGTGAAAGGACCTTTTGTATTGCATTCTCTCACAACCTGCTAGAGGTAGATAGCATGAGAATTGTGTTCTTGAAATACTTTTAAAATGTAAATGTAGAAACAACAGGAAGTTAACTTGTTAACTTTTTAAATCTAGTCTATATGTATTTGCTGTTTGTCACCCTTATCTTTAGGGTAGTTCCTCTTCCACTGCTAGTATAAAGGCCATTAGACAAATTGTGTGTGTGATCATTTAATGTGAAATCATAGAAAGATTTTATAGCAGTGCCTTTCTGTTGGATGTGAAGTAAAAGAAAACTTGTATGTCCCTTTTCACATAGGCTCAATCTTACAGCAAGGTTCTGAAATGGTGATCTGAATCAGCAAGTATACAGTGCATGTGCATGTCTATTTTAGGTAGCCCAGTATTTCACAAACTTCTAATAATTCATCAAAGTAGAGAAATGGTGTGTGATTAAAACTGCTTGTTCCAGTGTATCTTTGTATTAATGAGGCTGAAGCCTCAAAAGAATGTTTTGGAGATCCCTACTTTTATGGCAGTTCATATAGCTCTAATTAGAAGTACTTTCCTTGCCTAGTTGGTGCTTGAATACTTGTTAGTAAGTGGGATGCTTTAGCTATTGCTGTTGATGATCTTCTGAATGTACTAATTCCATTGCTACTTCAGCCGTTGCCTCGATAGTTTACCATAGCCCAAACTGCTCTCATTGAGCAATGGCTCAGTCCCAGAAACAATTCAGTGGCTGCTGACAGAGTAAACACTGGGGGAGAGGAGGGAATAATACAAATAGTTCTGGAAAATTAAATTGCAAACAGATAATGTTCTATGCTTCTAGCAGTTGTATAACACTGTGATCAAAAGGAAGGGGCTTTATAGCAGAAGCTTCCTTTAGACCTTTCCAAGCCAGCCAGGTGTTTATTTCCAGCTTTTTGGGAAGCACTTGGTGCTTTAAATAGGGGGAGGAGTGTGTGAAGTGTCTCATAGCCTTAAGGCTCTGAAACTGTAGGAGGTTAAGGCAAACTTCCATCCATATGATTGTATTCGAATGAGGGTTTTGGTTAATTCTGCCTCATTCAGGGAATGCATGGCATCTTAACTTAAAGCCAGTGTTTAATTTGTTCATCTCAAAAGAATTTGTAAGTGAATATGTATGCAAATGCTTTTTTAATTATTTTTAATGTTGGACTAAATATTGTCAATGTCTTGGTCCCATCCTGTTCATGACTGTAGAGATTGCTTTGCCTCCATCTGTAACTGCATCATTGTGACACCTATGTAATTAGTTAAATGGCAAAAGAATGTCTTTTGGCACATGAAATAATGAAAAACAAGCAATGTTTGACCAGCCTGTTCCTCAGACTGCTATGAACCACAATAAGGAAGCATCCTGGGTTAACAGGGAAGTGACTGTAGTATTTCATATTTGGAAACAATACTAGGAAGGAGGCATTTAAACTCAAAACAAGGATGGTCTGTCTTCCTTCTGTATTTTTTGGTCTTCTAAGCCATAGACTGTTGTTGCATCAAAAAGAATACTGTTAACGGTATTCTCCTCTGACAGTTGCACAATAGCCATGTAAAGATAAATGTCCTTGTCCCACATAATTATCTACACCCAAAATGCAAGCTACTAGGCAAACAAATAGCTTCCTAATTTGTTCCTACAAATGGCAGTGACTTGCAATCGTTGGGAGTTGCTGTGAGACTGCAAGAGCTTCCTGGGCTTGCTTCCTTCACCACTTCAGGGGTTTTTAGAAATGCCCAGTGAAGTGCAGCCTAAGCTAGGAAGATAAGCTTTGCAGCCCATGAGATGGAACTTGCTGAATCTGATTCCTCTGGTACTGTTCTTGTAGAGAAGACAAATTAATGGTTGGTTTGTGGTACTGCTAGTTTAGAGGCCCTGTGGGTTAGAAGTCAGCCTTGAGAATAGCCCTGACACCGTGTTATTTTAGGATGATCCTAATTTTTTTTGAGTTCTAGTACCTGATGATTCTGTTCTGGACCATATGAAATGGTGATAACAAGACTGTTTGCTGCTGCCATGCAATAGGGTAATTTTCAAGTCTGTGTAAAGTTTGAGGTGCAGACCATCTCTGAATCTCCTCACTATTTGGTAGTGCTGGCATAAAAAAACCCTTTAGTGTTTGGTGAGATTTTTCGGAATAGCTATGTTAGGCTTTTTATCTTCTTGCTGTGAAAGATTTGGTTTCAGTTCTGAGAATAAAAAGGGACAGATGATATAGAAAGATCCTCTACTGGCTGAAGAATGCAGTCTTGCTGTGTGCAAGATAATTCAGCTTTCTCCTCCTGTGAGGAGTTTGATTAACTTCTCTGTAGATATTTTCTTTCCTTATTTCTCTTCAGATCTAGAACTGGCTTTCAAGATAACTTTTAAAAGATTTATTGCAGTCTTATATATTTCTTACCAAAAAAAGAATAAGCTTTCATCTGTGAAGAAATCTCCAAGGTGTATTGTATGCATGTACTTCAGCAGTAAGAAAGTGAGGAACGTATTTCAGTGTAATGTTGGACACTTCAGATGGCTGGTTACTTAGGATTCCTCAGGAAATGATGAAACTGAATTTAGCTGAAGCATACTGCTTCTGTGTCCTGCCTGATTATGGCCAAAAAAGGCAACTGGTTAGATTCTGGGAGTTGCATAGGCAGGAAATTCTGTAATGGAGGGTAGAACAGAGCTGTTGCCTTGCCAAACCTGGTACAACTCTGAACACAATTGAATATTTATTTCTTGTTTTTCTTTTTCTCCTTTCTCTTCTCCCCTCCTTTTTTTTTTTTTTTTTTTTTTTTTTTTTTTTTTAACCCTTTGACCACAATGTGCAGATGATACTCTGCAATGTCATGGAGTCCCAATATCTTTTCTTGAATTCTCAGTCTTCTCTATTTCCTAAATACTCTGCCAGGCTTGCTGTTGTAGGGTGGTCTTGCAGCTCTCTTGAGTGCTCAGGTTTTTCATGGCAGATTCTTGATTGCTACATCTTATCTCTGCAGCAAGTCTCTTCATCAGGTACCCATTAAAATCTGGGGTTTCAATAAAAATATGAAAAGCCAGGGTGGAGGAGTTGCTCTGAGAGTCACCATTGTGGTGATTGAGGTGGAAGTGTCAGTGACCCTGTGGGGAAGGGAAGATGAGGTAAAGTGTGGGATAGCTGCTTGGCATATCCTGTAAGGCTTGAGACAAAGATCTGAAACTCGAGCTAAAGGAAACAATTATTTATAGAGTAATTTTATCTTTGCTAAAGAATTTTTGACTGTGAATATACAGCTAGCCCTAGCCATAGAGTCTCTGGCACAAAGTTGCATACCACCTACAGTGATACACTTGTTGAAAGAAATTTCCCTACATGCTTACAAATTACTGGTGTGGGCATGTGTGCCCATCATTATTATAGCTGATGTTTTTCGGGCTTCATTGGCAGCTTGCTAATGCTGGGACTCAACATCTCTTGTTGCTCTCATGCATATTTTGGGAGTTGAACTGGTTCTGCCCTGCTCTCAGTACCTTTTTGTCTGCAGTATCTATAGTCAGATTTCACCTATTTAATTTGCAGGCTGGTTTTGCTCTGTAGGAAAGTTAATCCCTGGAGCTCCTGACAGCCTCCAGTGACATGAATATTGATATTTTCATTTAATGTTCTTTTGGTGATAAAGAGCTATAGCTTCTATCCAAGTTATGATAAATATATATTGAGGACACTGGTATCTTTGTGAGGAAGGATCCAACAAGTACTATTTATGTGATCTTGTAAAGAGGCTGCTGTTACATGGTCAATGAGCCTTGACATATGCAGTCCTTTCTTCTGATTGAAAGGATTTTTGAATGGCACCAATAAAATTGTGGCCTTATAAACTGGAAAATCCATGGCAGTAATGTTCTGATTTTGATGAAACACTAAATCTAGGGTGCCGTTTTCTGAGAATGCTGCCTAAATCTCCTTTTTGTAGGGGTGGTACTTTTTCTTTTACCTGACTGTAGCTGTATAGAAGGATTTTGGGGTTGTAAAATTTCCTGACTGCAGGTTTATTTGGTTACTGTCTTGGAGGTATTCTGCTGCTGAACATGATCTAGAAAAGAGGTGCTAATTGGTGGGCTGGGTGTTGCTACTAAGCTGGTGATGGAAAGTATTTGATGTTGGTCATAACTGTTTTCCTCAAATTATTGATGATGTCTTGTAGAAGCAAAGTGCATCTCATGTATTGTCTAGACTGGTTTGTGGCGTTTCTAAGAAGCTGCGGTATTTGGTTGGTTACTTATCAGAACCAGGAGATAGGAAATAAAGCTGTTGATCAAACATATTTTTAATATCTTTACCAGATAGAGCAGTGAAGGGCTAATCTTGAACTGAACATTACTGACATAGTATCTCATGCTATGAATACTGGTGCACCTTACAAGTTGTTTTAATGTGCATTCTCTTTTCTGCCCAATAATGGCTTTCAAATGCTTAAGGGTCAGTGTTTTGTTAGGGTTTTTTAGCTACTTGCTAATTTATGGGCTTTGTTGCATTGTCTTGGCAAGCAAAACCTTGACCTTGTTGGAAGTTTGACAACTTACCAGTGCTTCCTAACATGAAACTAAAGGAGGGGGAGGCATGTTCCAATGACCAGGGACTTGGAGTACTTAGCATGTGCCTGTCTGCCTCTAGGAATTTGAAAAGCAACTTGGGGCTTTAAAAATATGTGCATTTTTCTTCCTTCTCTTTTCACAGGTCCCCAATTCTAAAGCACAATGTCACAACGAGATGCAGATAAGTACCTTTATGTGGACAAAAACATCATTAATAACCCTCTGACTCAGGCTGACTGGGCAGCTAAGAAGCTGGTATGGGTTCCCTCCGAGAAGAATGGGTTTGAGGCGGCCAGCCTGAAGGAAGAAGTAGGAGATGAGGCCGTGGTGGAACTTGCAGAGAATGGGAAGAGAGTGAAAGTAAATAAGGATGACATCCAGAAGATGAACCCTCCCAAGTTCTCTAAAGTGGAAGATATGGCAGAGCTGACATGCTTGAATGAGGCTTCTGTTCTTCACAACTTAAAGGAGAGATACTACTCGGGACTGATCTATGTAAGTAAGCTTGTCTGTTGGGGTAAGAGTTCTTGGTTACGTAGTATGTGAACCTAATGTAATACTTTGCTTCTAAAAACGTGTATGTTAAGCTTTCATTGCCCCTATACACAAGTCTCATGTGACTTAGCTTCTTCCTTCTGCTTAACATTTTTTCACTGAACTATGCCAATCCCTCTGTAGTTGAAGCTTTCAAGGAATGCTGTGGTAAATCTGTCTTTAACATTCTAATGTCTTCATTTTCAGGATGTTTTGAATGCCATTTAACTTTCTTTAAGCAAGACATGAGAGCAGTTGGAAAGTAGTAAACAGAGTCTATTCTGAACTGAACCAAGTAATAATAAAAATGCAGTCCTAATATACCTAACATCTGAATTGCATTTTCCCATGTCTGGAGCTTCAGAGGGAAAGAATGCTGATGCCAAGCTTTTTGTATTATAAAAATTCAGGATTTCAGAGTGTCTTGCTAGTGTGGGCCTGCATGTGTTTACAGATAAGAAATATTTCCTTTTCTTTGCACCCCAAAATGGACAAGAGCAGAGATTCCTGCTTCTTCTTTGCTGTGGAAATGACAAAGATACCATTTATGGAACCAGTGGGCATACCCAAGTGAAGCATGCAGCAACTACTTCAGTGAATACCAAAAGCAATACATAGGGAAAAGTGGGGAAGGAGAATTTGGAACCTCAATTTGGTCCTTCAGTTCCCTTTTCCTCTTCATGTGGCCTCTGTTTAGCCAACAGATGTTGGTCATGATAGCATCTACTTTATTAATATTCTGCAGGCATAGAAAGAATGATTAATGTAAAATTTGGGTGCAGTGACTGGTTAAAGCAGGAACTAGTGTGTTGTGGTTTGCTTATTTTCAGACTAGCCTTTGCTAACAGTATTAAAATGTGACTGCCTGAGGCGGAATCCTGAGGGATGCTGAAACAGTGGATGTTCATATTTTTAGGCATTATGAAATATTCTTCACAGTAGATTAAAAGGTCTATTAAAGCAAAATGTATCAAAGAATAAATTTCATATGTAGGTGCCCTTGAAGATGTCTGTCTAGATTTCCCTCTCCCTTCCCTTTCTTATGCTGCTAAAACCCCAAAGCTGCCCCTCTTGTCATATGGAGAAGACAGCATGAATAAAAACTCTGCCATATCTGTGTGTATGTTTTGGGGTTTTTTTTTTTTGAATGCTTGTTACTTCATCATACCGGTAATGATACAGTCTTCTGTGTAGTTGATGTAGCAAATTGTAGATGATCTCTTCTGCCCTAAGAGGAGACTGGTGGTATCTAAGACACCACACAGCAGGAATTCACCCTTGTTATCCATCTTGGGTAGAAACCTTTGTGAACTGTTGCCTTCTAAGCTAAGGAGCTTGCACACAAGCTAGAAATTTTGACTCTGCTAGTGCTGTGACCACTGCTCTTCTGGAGTGGCATGAAGCCATGGACTCACAGAATGGTTTGGGTTGGAAAGGAGCTTAAGATCATCTAATTTCAACCCCCTGCCATGGGCAGGGACGCCTCATCATTGACCATGTTGCCCAAGGCTCTGTCCAGCCTGGCCTTGAACACTGCCAGGGATGAAGCATTTACCACTTCTCTGGGCAACCCATTCCAGTGCCTCACCACCCTCACAGTAAAGAATGTTTTCCTTATATCTAACCTGAACTTTCCCTGGTTTAGTTTGAACCCATTAGCCTTATCCTATTGCTACAGTCACTGATGTGAGGAGTCCCTCTCTGGCATCCTTGTAGGCCCCCTTCAGATACTGGAAGGCTGCTATGAGGTCTCCACACAGCCTTCTCTTCTCCAGCCTGAACAGCTCCAGCTTTCTCAGCCTGTCTTCATACGGGAGCTGCTCAAGCCCCGTTATCATTCTTGTGGCCCTCCTCTGGACTTGTTCCAACAGTTCCATGTCCTTATGTTGGGGACACCAGAACTGCACACAGTACTCCAGGTGGGGTCTCACAAGAGCAGAGTAGAGGGGCAGGATCACCTCTTAAATCACCTCTATATAAAGAACTGTTGAAGAAATTATCAGAGAACATCTGAAGGGTGCAGAGCTGATAGAAAGTAAAAACTTAGTCTGATTCCTAGCAACTGATGTCAAAATTTGAAGAGCTGATGTGGTTGGAGATTGATGCATTAAGTTATTCTTTGTAATCAATAATTCCTTTGACTATTGGTCAAAATCTGTTCTCGGAGGGAAGAATCTTGGTAGCGAGGTGAAATAGGATGTGCAAGATCATGTGTAACATTTTTAGAACAGGAAGCTGCTGGGTTATATAATAAGATGTTGAAAATAATTCAGCAGCATCTCAGAGTCTCTTGCATACTATGCAATGGACTCTTTCACATATCTTGCAAGATATCCTCTGAAATTTCAGACATAGTCTGTGACTGCAATAAATTGAGTTATTCTAATTGGATTGTAAGAAGTATTAAAATATCTCCACACCCTTCACCAAAGTAATCCTAACATAGTAATTCTCTATTACAGAATCTTAAGTCTTGCCAAAACTGTGTTTCTGTGCACTTGTGAAATGGACTGATCTCACCTGTCAGCAGTTCTCAGCAAGTCAGGAGATTAATGCGGAGGCTTAAAATACTTTCATTGGAATGGCTGTTGGTTGATCATTAATCCTCTTGGAGAAAGAGAATACACGCAATGTATCTCTAGCATAAATGTCTCTGGAAAGATCATAAGCATTATTTAGTTCTACTCTTGTCCTTTGTCCTCTTTGCCAGCAGGGATGTGTGGTTTTGATGGTTTGTTTTGTTTTTTTTTTTGTTTACTTTTTAACTTTTTCTGCCTACCCATCCTATTAAAAGAAGTGAGAAATCTTCAGGCTGGTGCACACAAATTTTGAGCAGGGAGCGTGTTAAACATTTCAAGGACTAAGAGCCTGAGTGTGACACCAATTTGCTGTTTCTGTGTGCTGCTCAGCTCTGCACTGAGGTGACTTGCTAATAGACTGGCTTTCATATTAATCCTTTCTATTATGAATGCTTTATCTAAGATCATTTTCGGCTTCTGTGTTGCTTACCTTAACTGCCTTACCTGTTCCAGTTACTTCATTAAAGTTAACAGCTGCTGGAAAATAAACTGTCTGAGGCTGTCAGCTTTGTGCCATGCTATAGATGGTTCTTTGAGCTATTCAGAGCTAGGTTAGCAGTTAGAAAAATTAAACTAGTTCCAGTTTGGCCCGTGTCACTTGAAATAGCTAGCAAAAGGTAATGCCAGAATTCTATTTTCAGATAGTAATGTCTGAAACAAACTACAATTTTTCAAGCCAGCTGTGCTTGTAATAGAATAGCCTTTCAACTGGAGCCTTGGGTTCAGTTTGGGGATTTATGCATATAAGTCTTTACTTGTTATTTAATAAGATGAAGATGACTTTTGTCTTTTTGTAGGGCTGGCAGCTTCTGCTCAATTCAACTTGCTTCCTATATAAAACTCTGTCTGTGCTTGAACAGCAGTCATGATGTAGTGTTCTCACTCAGTTGCCTATCCCAGCCATGATTGGATGCCTCTCTTTATTAGACAAAAATATCACCTCACACATCTGTCTGAGATCATTATACTGCAGGAAACTTCCTGTAGGTATTTCTCCTGGCAACCAGAATGCTGGAAGAAAAGTGATGGCTTCTTCCTGCATACCTGCTTCATGGCTTCATTGCTCTAATTGCAATCAATGTTTTCTGTTTTCTAAACTGCTGCTCTAGTCTGTAAGACTGCTTCAGTCCAGCTTCAGACCTTTATTCTTAGTTGAAAAGCAACAATTCTAATGTGTCAGCAAACACAGCCATAAAAAGTCACACAAATGCAGACAAGCAAACTTTACATTCCCTTTGGAATATTACCATGGTACTTGCTACCACTTTTCTTTTGCTCTCACTTCTAATTTCCCAAAAGCAGCAAACAGGCCCTCAGCTGTATTAGTATCTTGAAAGAAGAGGTAGATTCGGTCTGTGCCATGAGTTACAGTTTTGTTGGGGCCAGGGGGACATGGGACTGTATAGGGCATCTTCTTTTGATTATTATGTGCCTGTTGCTGCTGCCATAGGATTTGAGGCACCATGGCTGCTAATGCAGACAGCTGAAACAGGCAACCTAGAAGGTTTTTGCTTACTCATTTTCCAAAGCTCTGATAAAATTGCAGCTTCTAGCAGTTCAGTTGACTCCAGTATCAGCTACTTCCATGACAGTGTAAGGAAAAAGGTGTACTGCACGTTCTGTGAACATGCTGTTCTTGATTTGACCCCTTCCTACCTCTTGGTTCTACTCTGTCATCCACTAGTGTAGTCAAAGGTCAGGAAAGCATGACCCAGACTTTCAGCAGTTACTCTGTGCTTTACAAGTACTGTTTGACATGATCAAGAACTAAGGCTGAACTAAGGCTGAGGCGAAAGGAAATAGCCAGGCTGGTTTCTGCAAGCTCCTGAAACTGTTTCTTTCAAGCACTACCTCAGACCTAACCTCGCTAGAACATCTCACTGAAGCTTACCTTCCTGGAGCTCTCAAAGTCCTGTGTTAAAAGGTTTTTAGCCAACGTTCATAGTTTCATAGTTTCCCACTTTGGAAAGAGATTTAGTATTTTCACATATTCCTCAAACACTTAACAGGTAGGTCTGGAAACATATCCTGATAGTATATACTGGTATATGGAAAAAGAGCCTTAAATACTTATAAAAAATTTCCTTTCTGGGAGACATAGGCTGAAAGCTATATCTGAACCTCCTGCTTGTAAGAGTGGGCTAATTACATGATGTTAAGCCAGCATGTTGAAAATTTGGGTCTAAGACAATAAACTGTGTAATAGATGCTATTTTCACCCTTCTGATCCCTGTGATCTAATCATTATCTTTATCTAGATAAGGAGGCTAAATCTGATTAAGTATTCTGTGCTTGTTGTGGACAACTCTTTACCACTCTGAAGCACTCTTCATTGAGCAAACAGTAGAAGAGGTGGAAGCAATAGAAAAGCACCAAATACACTGTCTAATACAATATATTTGTATATACAGTATACAGTATATACTGTCTAGTACAGTATATTTGTATATACTGTATATATACTTTCTATAGCACTGCAAGTTGCTGTAGAAAGCTGTTCCTCTCCAGATGTTTTAAACATCTGCCTCTAAAATTGTCAGGGAACTGTAGAGTAGCTGTAAACCCCAGGAGCAAGGCTTTGAGTGCTATTCTTAGAATATCAAGGAAATATCTAAGAAGCTTCTGCTCTTCCTATTCCCTTTGCAAGTAAAATGTTTGTTAGGGTGGGGGTTTTTTTTAGATATTTGTATCTTAAAGGGTTGGGTTTTTTTTTTTGTTTTTTGGTTTTTTTTAAGAAGTTTAATATTTTGAACAAGAAGCAGTTTGACAGTTGTCTTCCATTAGAACTGTTGAATTTAAGCCAGCAGAAACCAATTGAGAAATTGACATTGACAAATGTCATTGACTCTTTGAGCATGGAAGACTTCAGAATTGTTTACTATATTGACTAGTTCAGAACTATACTATGTTAATGACCTTACCATTTTGAATCTAGTTCTAGTTATATTCTTTTCATTATAAATCATGAAAGTCTTTAGGGTGGAAAGGTCTGTGGGAGGCCACCTAATCCAGCATCCTGTTCAGAGTAGTGTCAACACTGAGTTTAGCCCAGTCCAGTTTCTCAAGTTTGTCTTGAAAATATCTAAGGAGTACAGTGGTCTTATTTTTCTTTTAGTAACTATTTTGGCTTGAAGTTTTATTATGTTGTAATTGATCAGTTTCTTAACAAATCCATGGCAAATACAAGGCAGAACATAATAAAATGCATGTTTCTTTGAACAGAGCACCTATCTTATATTCAAGTCAAGTATCCATTTACATTATATAGGAACTTTGGAAGGAAGAGAAAGCCAGCCCTATTGGACTTCATTAGCCAGGGAGCAGGCTAGTTTGGTATCAGTGTGACTAATGTATCAGTTGATGCTCTGTGCATACTTGGAAAGGTTGCATACTAGTTAAGTTGACATGACTTTAACTGTTGCTCAGGTTCTAATATTGCTTAGTGGCATCAGTGGAAGAAGCACTTAAAAAAGGACTGGTTTATTCGTTTTTTTCCAAGTAATATACTGCTAAAATGTGCAAGTATACAACATTTTAAATTCCTGTCTTTGTTTGCTGGGGTGTTTTTTTTCCAGACCTACTCAGGCCTGTTCTGTGTGGTAATCAATCCTTACAAGAATCTGCCCATATACTCAGAAGAAATAGTGGAGATGTACAAAGGCAAAAAGAGACATGAGATGCCGCCTCATATCTATGCTATCACAGACACAGCCTACAGGAGTATGATGCAAGGTGAGTGCTGACTGAGATAATGATTCTTGTTAAAATCGCAGATCAAGGTAGCAGTCAAAACACTGTTGGAGAACATCTCTGCTATCAAAAGGCATTGTTGCCTCCTTGCTTACAGACACCTGACACCTACTTGGTGCCAGCTTTGTGTTGAGGTGAATAGCTTTCTCCTGCTCTGTTGGATTGAAGAACCTTAAAGAGAGTCTGGCAAGAGCTAAACTTGACATAAAGAACAGGCAAACTGAGGTAGTGAACTTTCCCTTTCAGTGGTGAACTGTGGAACGATAGCTGTAGGTGGGCTACAGCTATCATTCCACAAATGTATATTAATTGATACAGGCTTTTAACAAAAGTATTTAAAATCCAGTCATACAGTCTGGTTGGGTGAAACAAGTTTATTGAAGTGTGATGGTCACTGGTAGTTTTACTCATCAGAAGCTGTTTGGTTGCATTTTTATTCTGTTAAGAATAAAACTTATTATCAGGAAATACTAGATATATCTGTTGGCTTTTGACAGAATAAATGAAAGCAAGCTGCTTGACTTATTCCCCTCGCTGTGTCTACAAATGAGAAGTGAAGAACCACAAAGAACTGCTGCTTGTTTGTCACTTGAGGACTTTTAAATATGGAGCTCTGAATGCCTTTTGCATCTCTCCCCTGTATCTCCCCTTTTCTGAGAGGAGGTCTTTCTTACACAGAGCCAGTGCTTGTGTTGGGGATGCTTGGAGAATGTTCAGGTGTGGAGGTATTTTGGGCTTTTCTTCCTATTTGTAGCTGGGCTACTTGAAGAGGCGTGCTCTGTAAGGTTCGAAGGTTATAATGGAAGCTTTGATTTGGCATGGCTTCTATGAATTTGATTACTCCTTTATTTTATGATGACTAACAATGACTAAGGTGTTTGTCTCTCTCAGGTCTTATTCAAAAAAGTGAGGCTAATGACAAAGGCCAGATATAATAAAATCATGCTTTAAAATTCTAATTATGATCAGTTTTAGAGTTCTGCTTTTCCCCTGCCCTCACTACCACTTGCTCCTCCAAGCATAATAACTATGGGCGACAATAACAGTATGGTAGCCCAGACTGTAAAGGGTGCAAGAAAAACTCCTTCCTTTTACCTGTGTTTGTGTCTTTAAACAAATCTTAAGCGTGAAGAATGCTGAAAAAGTTTGCTGAAGTGTGGTGCCATGCAGAGCAGAGCACATGGGAGCCTTAACATGATGGATGGATTAAGCTATGTTTATAAAAGCTTTGGGTGGGGAGGGGTGAGCCATACGGACATGCTGCAGGGAACTGATGGCCAAGTACTGATGGCAATTTGTTGAAGATGTGGCAACTCTTTAAGAAATATGGCTATATTACTGATGTGTTACTGTGGAATGAATGCTGTATCCAGAGGAAAAAACTTGTCAACCTGGACTTCATTTATATAAGACCTCACTTTCCTCAGACAAAGGCTGGATCTGCCATGAAGGACAAGGAGAAATTCACTGCCAGTACTGTATGTGGCAGTGTGGTTATCCATAAGTCTCTTATCAACTGTTTCACTTCATTTGTTATTTCTTTCTCTCCCTTGCTCACTCCTTGTCAGCTCAATTACCAACATATATTTTCTTAAACAAGCTATTGACTTAACCGTACCAGAGTTACTGTTCCCTAATGTCTTGGTTTAACCCCAGGTGGCAATTGAGTACCATGCAGCTCTTCTCTCATACCCCTGTCCCTGGTGG
>JAOEHY010010596.1:0-10978 GCA_025447955.1 Psilopsiagon aurifrons | reverse complement strand
TGCTCCAGTGGAAGGTGTCCCTGCCCGTGGCAGGGGTTGGAGCTGGAGGAGCTTTAAGGTCCCTTCCAACCCAAACCGTTCTTTTCTTCCATGCCAACTGAAGACTTCTTCTCTGCATGCTGCAGATACACAAACACGGAGCCCTTCCGCATCGTATGAGCGCCATTCTGCCCTCACCTCCCAGCGGTGGGGACTGCTGGTGCCTGGAAAGGCATCAGCCAGGAGAGTTAGAGGCAGTTCACAAACATTCCAGAGTCTCAGAGACGCAGATCAGCAGAAAATTTCAGGTTCAGGCCATGCAAACCCAAATGAAGGCTGTGCCAAAGTGGAAATTACCCTCACATAGGGGAGAGGAGGTACATAGATCTCTGCTGCTCCCAATCCACGTTGCCCTGCAGTCAGGCCCTCAGCACGTGGTGCAGAGTTTGGCTTAATTGGTGTTTAATCTTTCATTTTAGGCTGTTAAAGAAACTAAGATCCATGTGCTCAGTTTTAGTGTTGTGAGCACCTCGGTGCTGTGCTGAGGGGGGGTTATTTGCTTCATCCCAGTAGGTGTGGGGGGACTGCTCAGGTATGAGCCCTGGGCTGAGCCTGATGCTTTGCCCAGTCCCCATGGATGGAGCCGGGTGTTTTCCTCCTGGCACATCCCTCACTCCTGCATGAGATGTATGCAGTGCCTGGTGCTCCTCCTCCAGCCTATTTACCCTGCTTAGACAGTCCACATCTGCGAGGACAAATCAGCAGCCTAATCCTAAGGATCTTTTTTGCCTGGCAATGCTTGTCTAAATCTGATTTTTAATGTCTTTACCAGCTGCTCCTGCTGCTGCCCTTTGCAGGGTTCTTTTTGCATGTGACTGGATAAAAAGTATCTGTCTTATTTTCTCCAATGTCAAACAGCCTTTTAGCTGGAGACAGTGTTTTATGTGTTCTGTGATATGAAGGGAGCTCTGCCAGCGTAGTGGTGTCTTCTTTGCCTTGGGATTTATTGACTACAGTGAAGTCCTCCACTAATCTTCTCCTCTCACACCCTGTTTCTTTCCCTAAGAACCACTAAGCTCCTTGAGTCTCCTGTATCATGTCCATTATGGGCAGAGCTCTTCACTGGCTTATACCCTGCTCAATCCTATTGAAGTGCAGGGCAGGGCTGTGCACCCGAATCAGCACACGGTTTTTGCCTTGAATAGCCTGTTTTATGCATGCTCTGAGGAAGAGAACCAGCCTTACTAAAGACTAAAATCCTTCCAAAAGGGATTTGAAGTATTTCAGATAAATCTTACTAATGGCAAATCTAGCTATTCACTCCCAGCTCTCCATAGATAGGATTCGACCCTTTATTATGTTAATGGAAGCATTCAGTGCATTCTGTTCACGGTCCCTCTCCCTTTCCCCTCTTGTCTGCCATCCCCAGCCCCTGAGCTGCAGGTCCCCATCCTGCTGTGGCTGCCCCATCCCTGGCAGTGCTCGACGCCAGGTTGGATGGGGCCTGGAGCAAGCTGCTCTAGTGGAAGGTTTCGCTGCCCAAGGCAGGGGTTGGAACTGATTGAGCTTTAAGGTTCCTTCCAGCCCAAACCAGGCTGTGGTTCTATGAGAAATGACCCCATTTCTGTGGGGCACAGTGAATGATCACTGATTTCCTTACCCTGAGTTCTCTCTTCCAGCTGCAGGTGGGTTTCTGGGCTCACTGGTTGCCCTGGGGCCCCCAGCACCCTGTGATTTCTTGAGTGCTTATGTGCTCCTCCACAGCTCTGTTGGCACACACAGGGCTGTACCCAGAGCGTGTGTGCCGACACCAGCCTCAGCCTTGACAACAAGAGCAAATCACTCTGGGTACGTGTGTTTCTGCTCTGCATTTCAAGTCAGGGCTGTTGTACAGACAGAGTGATATCCCTGGGATCCAAGAGAGGAGATGAGCAAATAATTACATCAGGGCCTTGCTAAAGAAAGAAAAGCAAGAGTCTAAGAAGCCTCAGCAAACGTTCTGGAGAAATGTGTGTTTTGGCATTCCTACCTCCTGCCTGTCTGGGGCTTGTCAGCAGCTGACAAGCAGTAAATGACATGGGCAGACGCTGGCAGCTGCTGGTGGGAGCACCAGTCTGGTTCTTCCTCTGTCACTCAGCTCCACCAGCCCAAATGGAAGGTGCAAAGCAAAACCCTCCAAGCTGCTCCCTTCCTTTCTTCCCTGCTGCTGTGGTGGGAAGCCCAGGGGAGCACCAAGACAGCACTTACCCCATCACCCTGTACAGGCAGCTCTTAGTGTGTGCCTCACCCAGAGGATGCTCCAGGAGCTGTGCATCCTCACCCGATTTCATCCTCCAGCTTAACAAAGCTTGACATTGCTCACAGGCTTCTTGGGAGCACTTTGGGGTACCAAAACGTTGCTGTTCCTGAGGGTGTTTCTGTCTCTCCCTGTGGGAAGTGCATTCCCACTTTTACTGTGCACATCATGTGTAGATGCTGCTCCAGAAGCACGGATGCAGGCGCTGGTGGGATCAGATCTGAACCCTGAATGAGCTCCTGTGAAAAGCAGCTGTATGAGGCTCAGCAGCCAGTCCCGTGTTGCAGGTAAACCCCTCAGAGCCGGCCTGAGCCCTTGCAATGCCAGCACCAGCCCTTCACCCTGGCTGCAAGCAGCTCGCTCAGGAGCAGGGTTCCCTTCCCTGATTGCTAATTTAGATTTTCCTGCCATCCCACACAGTGGAATCAGGGGAAATAAAATTACAGACTTATTCACTCTTTTTGTACAACTGATGTGCTGATTACCTGTCAATCACCGAATTGCATTAACATCTGACAGTGTGTGCATAACAATTACCTCCATCAAATTAAGGAAACCTTTCACACTCAGAGACAGAGAGAGGGAGGAAATTCAATCAGCATAATTAGTTCAATCAAAAAAGAACTTCTTTGCATCAAGAAGGGGAAAAACCATACAGAAGCAGCAAGGTGGAAGACAGGTATCTCTCAGGGCTGAGAGGTCAGCTTCATGTCCCAAGGGCTGGAATCCCAGCCAGGACTCTTCCTCCCTACCAGAGTCCCTCTTCTCCTTGTTCCCCAAATCCTTTCCTTTAGTTTCTGGATGAGTTCCTTCCCGGAGGCTCTACCACCCTGGCTTTCCCACCCACCCAGGAGGAGGTGGGTTTCCATCACCCCTCCAGTGGTTCTTTCCCCCCTGCATCCTAAAACAGCAGCCAGAGGAGAAGATGCGTGGGGATGTCAGGATGCGGAGGCTGCCTTGGCTTCGTGGGACTGGAGCGGGAGGAGCAGCACGGAGGTGGTGTGCTCTCCTGGGAGGATTTATTTCATATTCCCCATGGAGGGGAGGGGGATTATTAATGCTAATTGCTAACAGCAAAAGCAAGAGAGGAGGAAGAGCTCAATTAGCAATGATACAAATGATGCTGAGCAATGGCGAGCATACTCCTAGACTTGCCTCGCTACACAAGCTGAGCTGGGGGTGTACATGGGGCTAGGGCTGGGCAGAGCATCGCTGCCTTCCTCCCTGGTGTTCAAAGCAAATCCCATTGGCATTGCTGTGCTGCTCCAGGAAAAGACAGGGCAGAGGGGCTGGTGAAGGCTGGAGTGCTGGACCTATCCTTCCTGCCATCTCCTTCCATTAAACCCAGTGACTAAAGGGAGCAGGTCACTGAGGTTGAAGCTGGGATCAGACTCGGTTTTATCCAGCTATCTGAGGAACATGATCCTGGAAGGAAAAGGGATGTGGAACTGGGTGACCTTAAGGCCCTTTCCAACCCTAACTGTGCTATGATTCTGTGTTTCCTCAGCACCACCAGCAAAAGCCAGCTGTGTGACAAAGGGAGCTCGTGCAGGCACATGAGACAGGCACATGTGCCAAGTGACTGCTGAATTCCTGCTGATTGTTCTGTACTGAAATGGAAGTTGAAAGGCAAAAGTGCTCCTGCCACCGAGGGAGCGAGCTGGAGCCAGGTCAGCTGCTCCTGATGGTTTCATTCCAGCATCAGTTATGAAGGTTTTACCCAGAAGATGCCCTTCTTAAGGGCAGATCCCTTCGAGCATCAGCATTCCACGTTTGCTGCCGGGGCCAGCTGCTCTCAGAGCATCCTGGGCTTTGTATGGGATTTATTGTGTGTGAGCTCACTGTGCTCTCCTGTTGGTTTAGGACTACTGCAGTGCTGGAGGGGAGATTTAAAGGAGTTGGGGCTGGGAGAGTGTTTCCCACATTGGAGGTGTGTTTGAGGCACAGAGGAGTTATTGTAGAATGAGGTTGAAGGTTTCAGTGTGGGCACAGAGTGTGGCTCAGAGCTGGGAGAGAACATGGTCCTGGCAAGTCCTCGCTGTGAATACTTGCAATGAAAGAGATTGAAGGTTTAAAAGCTTAGAGTTGAAAAACTTGAAGGCAAGAGAAGGGGTGGCTGGGGAGCATGTGGGATTCATGGTTTCTAAGAACAGAGTAAATAAGCATCTCCAGGAACGGTAGAGCAAAGCTGCTCTTGCCTGAGGCAGGCAAGTGCCCCCTCGCAGTGTGTTTTCCTGTGGCTCTGTGCTTGTTATGAGTTTTCACATCCCAGCTCCACTTTAGGATGAGGCCCAGCTTTGCAGAGCTGTGCAGAAGACTGGAGGGACCAATCCCTCTCCACCAGCCTTCATAAACAGCAGATCAATACAAGAGAGCAGGAGCTCACAGCAGGATGAACAGGGACGGGCACAGGTAGCCATGGCCATGCCCATGCCTGTTCTGTCTGAGTGCAGGTGGGTGATACCAACTCAGGTTAATTTTCTTTTCCCAAAATCTGGTCTAGAAATGAATAAGCAGGTAAATAAACCAGTCCTCTCTCAGCAGTCTTCCTGCCATCTGCTTACCATTACCAGCTGGCATCCACCCATTAGTTTATATCTCCCTTTCGTTCCAGAAGATCCAAAGCATCCTGCAAATGTTTGGCTCTCACTTGCACCTGCATATGGCCAGAATAACTCAGTGCTGACGTTGTCCTTTAAAAAGCTGATGTTAAGGGTTATTTAGCTATCCACTGAATTGCAGGCATCCCACACAGCAGCTGCCCGATGGTCCCAGGTAGGCGGTAAGTGCCAGGCTGCCATGGGGACCTGCTCTCACCCCCTGTCCCACCACCCTGGTCTCACACAGGGCTGCTCTGCAGAGATTCACCTTCCAAGGGAAACAACTTCTCCCACGCTGAGCATGAGCAGGATGGAGTGGAAGCTTTTCCCCCACAAGCTGCACAAGTTTATCTATGGCCAGAGTGAGACAAGGAGGAGCCGAGTGAGGAATTAGAGACAAATTGTGAACAGATGTCAGGCAGAATAATAAGAAATGTATGAAGATCCACCAGGATAGATTGACGAGGCAAAGAAAGCACAGGGCTTGCTCAAGGAACAGCTGCTGTCCTGGAGGGAAAGGAGCAGGGAGGAGGAAGAAGCCTATATGGGATCAGCAGCATCAGTAAAGAAACTTCTGCTCCATGAGTTGTCCTCCCGCCGGGCCGGCGCTCGCAGGCTCGCCTGCTGCTCGGCTCTGGTTGCACAGCAACATCGCATTAGGATGCATGATTTAAGCATCTTGGCTCCTGTGCTTCCACTTACTTATCCTGCAGATTGGGGAGATGGAGACAGGTTTCTCTCTCCTTCCTCTTCCTTATGGGTACAGGCAGAGAGGGAGGAGGACTCCCTACAGCTCATTAAAGGCTCAGAAATTCCTTGTGTAGGGATAAAATCAGATTTCGTAGACTCATTGAACAGTTTGGTTGGAAGGGACCTTCAAACTCACCTAGTCCAACCCCCTGCAATGAGCAGGGACATATTCAACTAGATCAGGTTGTTCAGAACTTGGGGTTTCCTGCTCCCTTGGACATGGGTAAAGCTTCTAGAAGCTTCTCACAGAAGCCACCCCTATAGCCCCCTAGAGCCAAAACCTTGCCACACAAACCCAATACAGCATCCATAGGAAAACAAATACTCATAAGGAAGAGCCATGCCAACAAGGCACAAAGGAAATGTTCCCAGCCTGAGTAATCCTCCAAGAGCTGTCACGGGAGGTAAATGTCACCCAGCCTTGATCATTGTCTTCAGATGTGAACTCATTATTTTTCTGGCTGCTAAATGGAGGAGTTGCTGGGATTTTCATCAGTGATATTAAAGGATGGATGGCTCTGCAATGTAATGGGTCGTGACAGTGGCTCGTGCTCCTTTGCCTGGGGAAGGAGAGGGAGGACAAATCTTCCCATCTGTGGTGGAAGCAAGTAGGTGAGCAGAGCTGGGTGGTGGTGCAGAGCTGTCAGGAGAAGGATGGGATTGGGTTTGACTGATTTTAGAGAGCAGGTAAAAGGCCGATTCGTCTGCGAATGGCTGCTGTCCCTCCTGATTAGGAAAAGCCGTGTTCAGCGCCGATTCCTGCTCCTCAGACCAATCTTTGTAGGGCTTTCTCTAACTCCCCCTCCTCTCCTGCTCTTAAGCCCTGGTGAAAAGCCAGAGGGCAGCTGCAGGGCTGGATCATCCCATGGGATTGAGCTGCTGCAGCATTGTGAGACCCTGGCAGTGCTTCAAGATGCATGGGGACATCGGGACATCCCTGGAAGATGCCATTTGGTTGCAGGTTGCTTAATTGCACCCACCTCCTTTAATGTGTTGTTCTGGTATCTGAATCACAGAATCACAAAGTGGTTTGGGTTGGAAGGAAAGCCAAAGCTCATCCCATTCCAACCCTCTGCCCCAGGCAGGGACACCTTTCACTAGACCAGGTTGCTCCAAGCCCCACGAAGAGGCAGTGAGATCCTAAAGGGAAATTTCCTGGTGTCCTGGCAAAGCAGGCTCTCTGTAGTCCCCATATGACTGGAGTGCGTGTCCTCATCTGTCTGCCCTGGTGTCCCACCCCTGCTTTAAACATCAATATTTTTCCTAGGAAACGCTTCTTTGAAGGGATAACATTGATATTTCAAAGTGTTTCTTTTTAAAGGTATCTTTAAGCAAAATTAAGCTTTTGCTGTGATTCATTCCCACTTGACAATCAAGCAAACACACATAGGCATGGATATTTCTGCATATATATATATATATATGCACACATAGACACATACATATCCGTTCAAAATTGGAAAGCAATCAATTTGAGATGTATTTAATGCTGCATTGCACAAGTGTAATAGCCGGGTTGGTAATTGCTGCACTAGTAACAGCCTTTGTCAAAGAGATTTGCAGGCAAAAGGGAAAAGGAAGCCTAAAGAAATTAAAATGGCAATAAATACATGGCCTAACATGTTTTAAAACCAGCATCTAAATGAAAAATCAGCTGACACTGAGAGGAACCAGATTTCCCATCGTATTCCCTATTCCAGCAGTTCTAAAAACTTAATTGTTTCCTATCAGTAGGGACTTTTCCCAGGCACAAGCGCCTCGCACACACACTTGTGCTCATGTCTTTGGTCCCTCAGTCATAGAATCATAGAGACAACCAGGTTGGAAAAGACCTTTAAGGTTATCAGGTCGACTGTTCCCCAGCACTCTCAAGGCCACCCCTAAACCGTATCTCTGATGGCCTTACCAACAACAGAGATGGAGACTCCATCACTGCCCTGGGAATAGCTCGGGGACCCTTTCTGGGACACAGCTGGATGTTGTTTTCACTGCTGTTGGTCATGGGTGGGATGGGACCTGCCCAGGGGGGAAGAGACCTTCCCAATGTGGACAAGGGCAGGTCTGAGCCCATGGGAAGCACTGAGATCCCAGCATGATTTACTGTAAGGGCTGGGGCTGCTGCACTGGGGCTGACCACTGCAGCAGGTAAGTAGAAGGGACCCCCTCTAACTCCTCACCAGCACTAATGGGTTAATTAACGTGTCCTCATCAAGCAGAGCAGGACAAAGCATCCCATCTGCTGCTGGCAAGGTCATGGCCTGCAGACCTGGGACTGCGATTCACTGTGAGAGCAGGGCAGAACCTATCAGAACATAGGTAATTTGATTAGAAATTAATTGGCCTAAACCAGAGCCTTAAAAATCTAACAGATTTGCTGCTGATAAAACTAAAATTAGCAACGGAATTGATTAGCCCGTGCCAGCAAAGGAACCAAAATGTCAGAGGCACCAGCTGCACATTTGCATTTGGTACTTAACGAAGTTCTTCCAAAAGCAAGTGAGAGATGTTTGACATTTCCATGATTTCTGCAATTCTAATGTATCTTTTATTGATATTAATTACAAAATGCAAGGGAATAATGAAGTGAGAAATGACTGAAGGCAGTTTGGTTATTCCAGCTAGTAGGTTCCTGCTCTACCATTGCTTGGAGTGATTACGGCTGCTCTTGCCTCAGCTTCCTCTGTGATGGGGCTAGAACTTTGTGAGGAAAGGGAAGGAGAAGCATTGCATTATCCATCCCTAAATCCATATGGCAGAGGAAAGATGATTAAACATTACTCTTCATATTTCTTTCCTTCCCATTTGCTTTCCTGCGCTGAACTGACAGAAGCATGGACATTTTGGGTGTCCAATGGCCAGGTTGGATGGCTTGCAGCAAGCTGCTCTAGTGGAAGGTGTCCCTGCCCATGGCAGGGGTTGGAACTGGATGAGCTTTAAGGTCCCTTCCAACACAAACCTCTCTGTGATTCCATGATTTTCTATTGTTCAGTGTGGCTCTTTCCTCAGGAGAGAGGATTTTGCAGATAAAGCCTGGCTCTCTAACGGATATAGCGACAGTTTCCTGTTGTGCACACACAGCCCTGTGTGTGTCTGGATTATATGTGCATTACTGTGTACATGTCTCTGTTTGCGTGTGCCCGATGCATATATACGTGCACTAGCCCTCTTGGGCATAGGCGAGTTTTGCTGGTAAGAGCATCTATGTGCAGGAGTGAGAATCAAGCGGACAAAGAGAAGAAGGACCCGTGTCCCTGGGGCCCATGTTTAAAGTAGACAGTGAATAAATCACTTGATTCCCAGGCTCAGTCTCACATGCTGGGCATGTGGCATTTTTATGCTTCTCTTGTTGAAAAAAAGAATAGTTGTGGAGTGTAAAGCCTGGGTGAGGTTTTAATTGGGAGCAGTTACTCTGAAACATTGTCTTCTGCAATTTATTTTACCTTGGGGACTTATTACTGGGGGAGAATCCTCTCACGTTTATGCAAAGGTTTCTGCCATAGTCTGTTGGGATATTTTAATTTCAGTTTCACGATAAGATATTGTGAATAAATAATTGTGAAGATTCTACATAAAGCAATGGAAAATTACTGAAACTTCACAAAAGGGTGAAAGTTTTGTTTTGTTTTTTTTAACAGAAAGTATCTTTCCATCCTCAAATCCAGGGGCATTTGCAGCGTGAAGCCGAGCGGTGCTGGTGCACAGCAGAGCTGCAGTGGTTTGCTTCCCATCCGTCCCTCCAGGCTAACGTTATCCAATATGTCCTTGTGGCTGCCCCATCCCTGGCGGTGTTCAAGGCCAGGCTGGATGGGGCTTGGAGCAAGCTGTTCTAGTGGAAGGTGTCCCTGCCCATGGGGAACTGGATGAGCTTTAAGGTCCCTTTCAATCCAAACCATTCTATGATTCAATGTCAGATGAAAAGCTCGGTTCTTATAGTGAAGGTGAAGGAGAGCCTATAAATTTTGCACCCTGCATCTGAAAATACAAAGGACAGCTTAAAATTCCTACCTAAAAACCCCATGTCTCCTGCTTTATAAATATTAATAGCAAGTATGTGGTAAGGAGAGAGACAAGGAGCCTCTGGCTCTTATCTGTGATAGTTTGATTAATATTAGCAACAGTTTAAACACGACCGTTATTATTTGATATGACACTAAATTAGAAGGTTCACACTTGTTAAGGATTGGGTTATTGAGAGTATGGGAGGTCTGATTCTGCAGGTCAGAATGCTCTCAGCACCTCTGTTGATTTAACGACACACTGGCACATGATTCACTGTGGTGCTGTCTGAGTGAGGCCCCTGGGGACAGCGAGGGAAGAGCCTCTGTGTCCCCCTGCTCAAGGAGCTGAATTGCCTCTAAATCTTCAAACTGAGAACTGAAAATGGGGAAATTATGGAATTCTCCCTCACCCCAGCATTGTTTCACCAGGGAATGGGGGGGTCTGTGAGGCGAAGCCTTCTGCAGCATCATGGATGAGCTGCATCCTCCGTCACCCGAGGGAAGGAGGGGGTCCTGGTCCCGTGCTTCCTAACCAAAGGGTCCCTGTGGCAACAATAGTCAAAATACCAGGTCCAGTGCCTGTGTAGGGACCTGGACAGCATCTTAGCTGAAAGCTGGGAGCGGAGCACAGACACCAACAGTCATCTTTATGATGCAGACGGAGCTGGATTTCATCCTATAGTACACTAATGGGGTATCACTTTTACACAGTTGTACTACAGGCTTTGGGAAAGGAGAGGGCATTATTTCTTTTTAATGCTAATAAGTAAATCAGCTGCTGGTTGCAAGGCTTGTTCAGGTGACAAGAAAGCTGATGGCTTCCTGCAAAGTTACACCAACTGCTGTGAAAGGCGCCAGTCCCAATGTGTGCCTGAGGCTGAGGAAAGGGAATGGACTCACTAAGGAATAGGCAAAAGATAACAGGGGAACCTCAGCCCAGCACCTTTCCCTGGGCTCCAAGATGGTGCTTGCGTCCACCTGCAATTAGCCTGAGCCAGAAACAGCCCTGAGCAGCACCGACCATTTGAAGTCTGGGCTATAATGCTTCTAAAATTACCAAACCTCACTGTACTTAGGAAATAGCCTTTATCAGAAACTACTTTTATTACCATGGAAACAGACAGATAACAGGGAAAAGTCCAGTTGCATCTCTCAGCTGAAGGAGGCAGATCTCTGTTATGCTTAGGTATGAGGTGGCAGCGATCACCTCATGAGATTGAGGGGTTCATGTATACGTATATGGATGTATGCAAATATATGTGTATATATAAATATATACTAGACATTAGGCACAAGCTCTTCCCTGTGAGGGTGCTGAGGCGCTGGCACAGGGTGCCCAGAGAAGCTGTGGCTGC
>JAOEHY010010595.1:4662-25091 GCA_025447955.1 Psilopsiagon aurifrons | reverse complement strand
AGCTTCTTTCCTAACGGATTTAGTAATGATTAAAATATTGAAAAATTAAAAAAAAAAAAAAAAAAAAAGTTGTCATCTAAAATTCTGTCCTCTGGATATAGACAGTCTCTTGAGATGCCTTGAATTTAAAACAAATGCAGTTTGAATTTTCTCTTTCTGTTTTGTGATTAAGCAAAGATTGACATTTCTCAAACTTAGTATTTCATTTAGCATAGCAGTAATCAGCAGTTCCCTCTCAGCATACCCTGTTGAAAACCAGCAATCTGAATATAAATGCACTGAGGAACTGTGTGTCTGCACTGTGGTCACAGATGCTGTAGGGACCCAGCTATTGCACAACCGCCATCTCCCCGAGGAGATGAGAGTTTTGTTGCAGTGTGGGGCCAGAGATGGAATTTCCTTTAGGAAGTGGGGGCGAGGGAGGAGAAGAGAGTGGAAGGAATGTTTCAGCTGCAGCTGCTTGTAAAAGAAGCACTAGGAAAACAGATTGGTTAAACTTACCGCCATTGAAACTCTTTTTGTTGGAAAACACAAAGTTGATTTGGTAGTGTGAGGCCTGTAAACTTGGAGTGTTTGCAAATCTGCGGGTATTTGTTATACAGAGGTGCAGTCCTTGTTCTATATCACAGAGCCGCAGGAAAGAAATGTCCTGTGGCAGCTGGTGGAATGCCTTTGATCAGGCTCCTGGTCCTCAGCTTCCCCAATGGCAGGGGCCTGACTCAGATGGAAGGTGATAGCAGCGCAATTATTCATTGGAATAACCAGTAATTCAAGAACATTTTGAAGGGGGTTGTTGAATTTTAGTGCACTACTGAAAACATTAACGAGTACTGGTCAGGCTTTTTAGTGGGTTCCATGGTGCCAATAGGCAAGCATCTCAGAAACCAAATTAAATCAGTTTACAGCCCAAGCTGATTTCTGTCCCAGCATGCTTGCATTAAGCTTGCCCTTTTCCTCAGGTTACCCTTCTGTGTAGAAAGCAGGATCAGTTATTGCGAGCAGAGTCTTATATCTAATGTCCAGTATCTCATGTGGTTTCACGTAACTCAGAAATCTTGTGAAGTCTTAACTTTATTTGCTAAAGGTTAGTTCTGCTTACCTCTGGTGTCTGTAATAGTGACTCCTTGAAACAAAAAAAAATGAGCCATCTGATGTTGACACATTAAAAGACCAGTCTTTTCTGTAACCTTTCAACCTTCTTTCCCCATGTTGTTGCCAAGCTGCATTTAAGGTTGAGAAATTGACACTCCTGAATTGTATGTAACCCAGATAATAAATATGCATTATTTTACCTGCAGAGTGAAGGCAGTAGCAAATATAGGTAAACAATTCAGATCCTGCTACCTCCAGTGAAACCTGTAATTGAGGCAATAGAGAGGATAAGAATAGTATTTATCCTTAAAAAATCTCCATAAAATGTTAAACCTTGGTTCTTAATTGTTTTCCCACAACTGGCTAAAATTCTACCCTCTTTTGACATTCAAAAAATATCCACTGCTCCAGTTTAGTTTGAGCAGTGCCTTACTCAGGACTCAGGACAACCCTGTAGTAAATTAAATTAGTAAAGGGCTGCTGAGAGAAGAATTAAGATTTTGCCACTTAAGTATCCTAATTTTTGCAGGCAGACGTGCAGTACCTGGGGCAAAAAGTAAAATAATTTGAATGTTGGTAATGTTGATACATGGACACAGAGCAAAAATCACCAATAAAAACACACACACACACACACAAACAAGACTTCAATTTGGGGTATGGTTTAGCACTTACTAGTACAAATATTCCACCTGTGTGACTTGAGTTAATAATTAAACAGAATCAATTTGGGTGGAAGAAATGTGTTCTGATTACTACTCCTATTTCCCCTTCCATTTCAGTTCTTCTCATGCTTACTTTAATTCCTCTTTTCTCCAAAGAGGGGAACTTCTAATCTGTTGCTTTTCTGCCTCAAGAGAAATCCACCAAGATAAACATGGTGTGAAACTTCTTTTGGGTTTTAATAATTACATTTAATGAATTGATCATTTTGGCTATCTCAGTTGAAATATATTAGCCCAAAATCTGTTTTCTTTTTAAATGTTTGTTAATTTTACTTGTGCAGTTGGGTAATTTTTCATACTGTCTTTAAAAGACAGGAGTATGCAATATTTTTGCCTAGGAGAACATTGTGGACTTAGGCCTTTCACATTATCTGTATTTCAAATCCTTTTGATGCTTTTTGGCCTACCTATACTCACTAATAAGCCTTCACAAGTCTATCAAAATATTAGCAATTATTCTGGCATTATTAAGGACTTTAACTTCTGAGTGAATGCAGTAGTTGAAATAAATGTTACGCTAATAGAAGCTCTAAAACCAGAAGGAAATAAAGAAACCTGCTTCATGCAGAGTAATACAAATTACTGGAAAAATCTCAATTCTTTTATACGCAAACCTTAGATGTCAGAAATAAAATTATCTAAACACCCAAAATGGAGACAGACTACTTGTTTCTGGCTTCAAGGACTCTGCTGAAAGGGTAACTAAAGAGCTTTTGGGGCCTGCAGACTAGCGGAGTTTTGCTGTTCAGTACTGTATTTAGTGTGTATGTAAAACCAGCAAGGAAATGGTGTGCTAAAGAAACCAACTGGTTTAACACAGAAATGTGTACCTATGCCCCTAAAACAATGGCAAGCTTGACTGCTGTTTGTTTGCAGTGTGTTTGCAAAGGCCTGATCCTAGGAAGCATGGAGCACCTGCAGGACCCCACCACTCCTGTAGGGCTTGAAACCACTTAGAACTCCATAGTGTGGATTTAGGATTTGTTTGACAGTGAAGGCTGAGCTTTTCAGCTATGTAATTACCCAGTGCCTGATAAACTGCATGGTTCTTTCCTTTGGTATCGGGTTTTTGGTTGGTTTTTGTTCTGTTTGGTTTTAATTCTTCTCAGTCTGTAGTTGTGCAGTAGTACCCCAAGGCAGAAATCTCCCCTAGTTAAGTCTGAATGCCCTGGCTGAGTCCTGGAGAAGCCATTTAGCAGAGAGGAGAGACTCTCTCCATGCAAGCTATGAGGTTATCAGCATGGTGGGGATATCCAATGTAGCTGTTAGCAGAGTGCATTTTCTTCTGCACTGCTGTTTGTAGTACTGTGATATAAAATGGGGTGTTTGTAAATATCTGCTTTTTTTTCTCCTCCAGAGGGCCTGTATTAAACTACAGTTCCCACACTTGAAGCTGTTTTTATTGTGTGGTAGGCTTTGTCTTAACTTTATTGTCAAAGCTTTTTTATTTGTTGCCAAAAGTCTATTTGCTGTATTTTGAAGATCTCAAGTACTGGAGGGAAAGTGTTGTTCCACATTCCTTCTTCTCAGTGGCAGCTTACAGGGTTTCCATGTGGCAGTACAGAGGTACAGTACTAGGCATGAAAGACCCTTAGGCACGATGGCTGCTAAAAAAAGTCCATCCTCATACCAAGGACTCAGCATGAATGTACTTTTTATTATGTAAATTAGGATCAATTCTTTTTGAACATCTTCCAAATATTCAGAGCTATGACATTATAAAAATATACAGTAATCTGTCCCAGTCTTCTGTTCTTCCCTAGTGAATTGTGTATTTCTTTGTTCTGTGAGAAATTCTGAAGTTTTTTCCACCCATTTTGTTAATTGCTTATTCAGTTAAATATTTGTTAATTCTCTTTGAATTCTAGGACTCTCACTCTGAATTATGCTTTGCAAATGTCATTAAATATTTTGGAAAAAGTGGCTTTCCCAGGAAGAGGGAACAGACCTGACTGTCACTGATCAACTGTTACCCATCTAAGGCTTGAAATGAGATTGAAATGGTAGTCTAAGGAGCACAGGCTCATTGTTTTGGCCGTCTGAATTCAGTAGAATTGATAAGGTGCCAAAAGTAGGTAGGTTTCAATTGACACAGAAATGCCCGGAGATAAGATGTTCTTTGGCAGATAGAGCAGTAAAAGTTTTTGAGTCTTATTCCTTTTTGAAAACCAAGAACTGTTTTTTTTCATCAGTTTCCATTTAACCAGTAATTTGCACTTGAAGCAATGACCTGAATTAGACCCTGTATTGGTTTAAGTCAGTACAGAACATGGGACTTCGGCTTCATTTATGGTGCCTCTTTTCTGTCAAAGATATTGCTCTTTTAATTGTTACTCAAAATTCTATGATAAAGTGATGCTGTATTCTCAAGATAAAGCCCTCACCTGAACTCAGTTAGGTTTGAACCCCTCATTTAATTGGAGGATATTAGGGGTTTGAATTCCTTCATGGTGGTAGCTGAAGGGTGAGATGCATCAAGACTTTACTTTCAAAGGTAACTGGTTACGGACCAAGCATCCTAGTGATGTTTACATGGTGGACATAGGTTTGGAGAACACTGTTAGTTTCTTTATCTTATGGGATAAAAAGTTAGATAATTTAATTAGAAACAGAGCAGAATACCTCTAAATATATAGCTGTAATGACAGATGCTTAGTTCTTTATAATTAGATTGCTATGTTCTTTATGATATACTAAGAAAAACCATTCCAGAAAAGGAATTCACTGCTGTTTATATCATCACAGCAGAACTAGTTATATTTTTGTCATGAAAAAGGTGAAATTAGTTTATGTTTCTGTAGATGAAAATTTGAGTTCCTGGGGTAGAAGACATTGTAGCTTTGCTGTTCTCTTTGTGGTGGTTAGAGTGCCTTACCTCAAGGGAAGAGGAAGGAGGCAGCTTGGAAGTGCAGAGGAAATAGTAAATTTTAATAATTTTCTGTTGTAGTCAGGAAGCAGTATTCCTGAGGGCAGAGTTGTCTTCTGCTCATCAGTGTCCTTTCCCAACTTCTGCTTTGTTCAGTGGGACAGAATTTGCAGAAATTTAAGTTGTTCCTCAGGAATTTAACTGGGATTTGTGTTTGGATCTAGGTCACGGGTGTTCTGCCTTCTCCAGGATCTTACAGTTGTCTTCTACTCATGCTTGTGCCAAAGATATTTGACAAAAACTTGAGTTCTGCTTCTGCAGTGGTGGGGGAAATGAGGCTGTTTCTCTCAAGTTGCTTTCCTCTGGTGGTAGAGTCAGTGTTTGGCTGTGACAGCTCTCCTTTATTTTTTTGGCAGGCAGTTCTCTGACATTCTTATTGCTGAGATCATCTCCCCTAGGGCTTTCAGAAGAACATCTGACTGGGGCTCAGATTCTTCACCTTTTGCTGTTCTGATCATACAGTACACTATAGGAAAGGTCTTGGTCCTTTACCATCCATAATCAGTTTGCTTCTAGAGGTCTTTTGTTGACTCAAAGATCTATGAAGGTTTCTTCCTTTCACGATGATTTGGTTTCATGTTGAGGGTGTGGATTCTATTAATCCCAAGGATAATTTAAGAGAGAAAAAAAAATCATTAAATTACTGCAGTCTGAGTCATACTTGGTCTGTGAGCTTAGTTCCCTGGCCTTCCCACACAGCATTTCCGATACGCAGTGAGCTGAGAGTGTGCAGGAGACTGTAGAGTGACCTAGATACTGTTTAACTCTTTACTAATGAGTGGCTTTCTCACATTGGATATGGCTATTCCCTCTTTTGATCCCTAGTCTTTTTCTGTGTCATAGCTGTATCCATTCCATTTTCCTGCTTCTGAGTGGTTTTCATAAAAAATGTTTTAAGATTTCTATTTAGACTGTTTTAAGCATCTTGTTTAGATAAATTGATCAGAAATTAATAAATGAACTATTTTAAAATCTGAAACATAAGCATTGAAATTCGTACCTGAGTAAGAGTTATAGCTTCTTTTGTTGTAATACTTTATCACTTCTAAGAGAAAAGTTAGTTCTGCTGCCCTCTTGCAGGCACAGAAGTAGTTCTCTCAGGCTCTTGATAATAAAACAGGGCTGTAAAGCCCAGAAATGCTGTGATCGTGTCATAAAAGCTCCCTTGTTGGCATGTGTTGTTGAATCTGTTTAAGAAAGATTGTGATACAGAACTACCTTTACCAACTTTGGACTTACCTGTCAGATTTGCTGTCATGCAGTGGTTGGTTAATTTTTCTTGGCTCTGTGTGAGATTGGTTTTTTGAGTAGTTCTCTGTATGAAAATGTTTTTTGAGTAGTCAGTCCTATGGCTGCTGATGCTCTGGGTTTGTGAAGCCACCACAGCTGTTCCTTTTAAGAAACTTCGAATCTATGTCTTACTCTGTTCAATGTAGATGCCATCGAAGCATATGGTTGATACAGCCAAATAGAAGATACGAATTTTTTTTGAGCCCAGTCGACTCAGTCTTGAGTCACCCCTTTGAACAGCTGTTCATGGGCTGGGTTTTCCCTGATAGATCAGGATTAAGCTCAATTAACTGTGCTCTTTACTGTGAAGCCCATCGATCCAAGTGCTTCCTCAAGCATAGCAGCCAAAGCTCAGTCTGTGGCACTGGATTTAGCCTTCTGTGGTGTCACTTGACATAGTAATTGCGCAAAAGTCACTGAAGGAGGGTCTGAGGAATTAGGTTAGTTTCTGCCAGCTTGGGTAAGTTCTATGGGACAATCTGGTAACGCACTACAGGTCCATCTCCAGCTCAGGGTTCGGAGTAGGCGGTGGTTCTAGCAGCCTTCAGTTGTACTTGGCTAGCTGCCCGTAGTGATACGATCAGAACAGGATAATGGTGTCTTTATAAAAAATGGTATATGTAAGCTACCAAAAGCAAATTTTCATATACATGTCTGTAACATTCTGTTTGTAAGACTGCAGAAATCAAACTCTGGCTCATGCTTACTTCAATCAATATTCAAAAGACTGTCTTAAGCGGTGTGAAACTGAAGAAGTGTCACTGAATATGACCATTACGCATCAGCCACAAAGGTCGCACTTCAGATTTTGTGTTAGCTTGTGATTGCTCATGTATCTCAAATGTGGCAACAGATGGATAGTATTTTTTTCAAATGCATGACAATCCTCTGTCCCTATCTCAGCACTTAATAGTGCTGCAGACATCTATTCAACAGAGCCACGTGGTTCTAATCAATAATATGTGAGATGATGTTTCTGCTCAGTAACATATAGCCACTTAAATGCCCTTCTGAAGTATTTTGACCCCTGGAGAGAACTACTTTAGTGCAACCATTTTCCTTGTTGAAATGGAGATGTTTGCTATTCAGCACAGCTGGGACTTGAGACTTGGAGAAGTAAATTCAAATAGGGATAAAGTCTGCATGCCATGCTATTAAGGGGGCAAGGCCTCTGGAAGGCTTAGCAATTATTTAGAATAATTTGTTCATTTAATGCTGTTTTAATGTGACTGACATTAAGGTGCCAGAAATTAAGGGAGGTCAGACTCAAATACTAATTGTACAGTTTCTTCATTATGAGGTGTTAATTGCAGTATAGAATAGCTATTGAAAGCAGGGTGCTACTATGAGTATTTCATGAAAGAACTGCTGTTAAAAATGCAGTTCATAGAGACTGGACATTATTTGAATGTATTGGTTTTTTCGTCTTCCAGACAGAAGGGAGGAGGTCAGACTTTCCAAAATGGGGAGTTAAATTAGTGCAAGATGCAGGTAAGAACAAATAGGTATCTTGGTGTAGAAGGTATTTTAACCCAGCAGGCCAGGTTCTTGGATTGATCCTGTTGCCTTTATGTTGTTTTAGTATTACAGAAACAGAAGGCAATTATTTAACATACATTTGTTAAAAAGTTACAATGGCAGGCATTATTCCAGTGGCCAAGCATCTTCCATACAAGATAAATGCAAGAAAAAAAGCACTGTGTTTGTGTGCATATATGTATGCATTTTTTAATACACGGATATATATAACTTGCACGATATGTGAGATTTTTTTGAGGTTGAGTTGACAGATGGGTCAGGGCTTAGGAAATGGGATGTGGCTGAAAGTGCCCATGTATTTGGCAGTCTCCAGTTCATGGTTTTCAAGACTTTGCCAGCATATTCCTCAGGGTGTTATTTGTTTTAACTGAGGGTAAAAGGCTTGGTTAGCAACCTTCACTAGGAGTGAAATTAATAGGCAAGAATAAATTAAAAAGTAATCTTCTTCAAGTATACAGGCTAGTGGCATTCATAGGTGACTGTCTATCCAAATAGGAGGTAATCTCGTACTGATTAGAATTGTAGTCAGAGTAAAGCCTTTTGATTTGTACAGTTCTGAATAAAACAAGGAAATAAAGTATTGGAAGGTGTTGATAAATAACCTTTTTCCCCCTTGCCTTGTCCTTAATTCCCTCCTACAAGAAAAAGAAATATGCTTGGAAAAGCCAAAATAAAAGACAATGCATCGTATGCTGACAACAGCTGAACTTGGTTTCCTTGTCTGGGGGAGAAGGAATAGAAAAAGATCTTCAAGTGGAAAAAATAATTTATGCTTCCAAGCTGATCTGCACTGTTTAGCACAGGGAAGAGAAAGGAGTTACGAATAACAAGAACTGCTCTCATAAGTCTTCATAGTTTTATTCTTTCGAGCTGTTAGTATAGCCTCTGCAAAATTGGTGAGGCTGAGAGATTTGCAAAGATTTATGGTTGGGTGCAAAAATATTGCCTTAGTTTCAGGTTAAAACAGCTAGCACTTGGTAAATCAATACATTCATGTCTGCAGACCTGCCATGAGCTTGGCTTGTAAATACATATTAACATCCATCTGGTTTAATTTCTCATCTTCCCAAATCATTGTCTTGATTAGTGGTCTTTTCTCAGTATGAGGGAAAAGGATAAAAGTAATTGCTAGACTCTAAGAAATAATCTTCTAGACTTGTAATTTGAACCTGGTTGGGACTTTATAATCTTGATTGCAAATGAATTATGCTTTTTTAAAAAAGCCTTTATCTTTCATGGCTATGTGAAACTGTGGTCTCATTTTTTATATTCTTTCTGGGCACCACAGGAACTGCAATAATTTATTTTCAAAGGCTGTTTCTTCAGTTTGTTCTTTCAGTTGTGGGTAAAATGCATGTTGCCCCCCTCCTGCCCAGTCCTTTACTCTTAACCCAGGCATAATTTGTGTCCATTCTGTAGCCTTAGGGTAAGAAAACAACAGGGTGGCACCATTTACCATTTGCTTTCTTAAAATAACACGGTTTTGTTCTTCGATCTTGTAGCTCTAAGGGATCTGTAGCCCCTTGCCATATACCTGAATAGCCTTGTCAGTAGATGTGTGGGCAAATTCCTGCAGAAAATCTGAGTCCTCCTAGTTTTTCTTGAGTGAGAATGATTGTAGTACTAAGAAGTGGGTTAGCCAAGAATTCCAAATATCTTTTTAATTATCTCTTTTTGTAAAATAAGGATTCTCCAGAATTTGCTCTGCTAAACTGGATTCTGAATGATACAGATTAGAAAGTGCAGCCTGCTTTGTGAGGCAGGAAGTGAGAGGCAGATGTCTTTGATTTTTATTTTATTTTTTTTCCTAATGCTGTAGCATTTACTAGTAACTTGTGTGAAGGTCTTAATATATACTGTGCTAGCTGAATTATGATAATTATGAGATTTATTGTTTTGACTGTCTGAAAACTGCATAAACTATTTTCATATCAATGATCCTCAGTTTGGTATCTATGATAAAACTTTCTATAATGCTTTCAGTGTAAGAGTACTTCACAGAAATTATACTATACTATATTAAGTAAAATAGTAGCAAATCAGTTTCTAAACCATTCAGTCTAATTTATGCACACCACTTCATATTCCATGCAAATACAAAATACTTTTCTCAAAGAACTATGCTACATAGTTTATAAAAGAGCCATGGAATGGTCTTTCACTACTGTTGGTCATCAAACTCAGTAGAAAGCTGGCAGGAAACCACATTTCTAACGCCAACCAGCATTTGTGTTCCTGCATACAGATGTTTGAGAATAAAATGCAATTCTACGTAGTTCACACCTTTTGAAATACTTCACACATGAGTTTTCAGATTGGTAAATAGAAAAATCTCCTGAAAGTGTAGGCAAAATAAGTTATGAAGTGTGTACACAGCTCTGCTAAACTGTTGATTTCATAAACTGTAAAGAAGATGATAAACAATTTCCTTTTCTGAAAGAACATATGCTTTGGTTAATGCAGTGCTGTGATTTTTATTTTGTCCAGCAGAGGAGAAAGCAAGCTATGGTTACTTAGGCAATACTTGCGCTTCAAAGTGTGTCAGAGGCAAATCCGTTTGTGTTTTCTGCTAGGTTATTTATCCTGCTTAACCTATAAACTGTAAAGTAACGAGGCTACTGAACTGATAGATAGCCTAGCAGATGGTTCAGAGATTATGCTAAATTACCTCAGCTTGTCAGAAGTTAGGTTGGGTTACTGCAGGGGCAGTTGCTGCAAGAAACACTGAATGGGGTCATTTTTCTCAGTTTGCTTGAAACTCTGTTTTTCTTCACAGCATGTGACATCTTATGTCTTTACAGTTGAAACAGATACATAATCAACAAATTCAGGGCCAGCATGTTAGCATCCTGGCTTTCATAAGGATCATTAGGATGATGATAATCTTTAGGTGTCTATGAAATATGAAAGATGATGATCTGTTTAGTGCCAGAGGTTGGCTCTGCCACTTTTGCTGCTCTTCCTCTCTCTTTTTTCAGTGTTATGTGTTTTAATTTCCCATTATTTTAGTTCCTACTGCGGTTGTGTTATTCTCAAAGTAGCAGCAGATGAATTCTTCTCAGTGCCTGCCAGGGAAGAATGTAAGAGCCTTCTCTTCAATCTCCAAAAGCTCTCTGGGGGAAAAACTTTATGGATTATTTCTTATCCTTCCCCTCCTCCCCCCATGACTGTGTCATCATAGTACTAAAGAATAACTGCTTTTTTTCACATGTTGCAACATTCTTAACCTTATAAAGTAGGACTAAACATGCCATTACTTTTTTAGTTGTTGTTGATTTAAGATTGACGGAGAAAACACCTCTGCAGGCAGTCACTAGAAATTTGCTCATTCGCTACACACTAGAAAGCCACATTAGGAATGCTGGTTTAGTGTCAGCTGTAACATGTCTTAACTGTTTGAAATACTCAGATACTAAAAAAGGCAGTTTTCCTCAGTTGTGCTAAATGAAAGGGCATTGTACAGTGGATCATGCTTTTAAGATACTCAGTTTGTTGTGCGGGAAGGAGCATACCAATTGAAAAACCTTTTCAAAATGTTATAAAAATAGCTGTCGGATATTAACAGGACTTTGTCCCCTTGACTTCCAGTCAGTTTCTAAGGAACTGATAGATATTATTCACACCTCTCAAAGCGAGAGGAAGCAAACATTTTCTGATTCTAAAAGCATTTCTTCCCTATCCCACCCCATTCTTGGTTAAACCTGGAAATAACTACTCTTAAGAAAGCCAAAATTAGTAACTGAAAAGTTATCTCCAAGAGCTTCCTATGTATCAATTTGCTATTATTTGGTAGGGCTTTGAGTTTCTGGTTCTTTTTAGCTAGAAGGAGTAGTTACGTATGCATAGACCCTGTACACTCTAAATCAAATACATATTCCTAAAGTAATGCTTCTTATCTGTTAAAATTAATACTGTTCAAGAAGCTAAGAAGGCATTTGTTCACACTTCACCAAATTATATATGTTCATTATGCTAAGCATCTGCTCTTCTAAGGACAGATAATTGTAAAAGCTGATAATATATCAGATTTTTATCTGGTTTTGGTGCTTCTGATTACTTCTCAGTATGGAATTTTAACCCACTGAGCATGACTAAAAGATTGTTTATACCAAAGTAATACCAGTTTGAACCTCTCTTACGAAGACAGGCTGAGAGAGCTAGGGTAGTTCTTCCTGAAGAAGAGAAAGCTCCTGGGAGACCTTACAGCAGCCTTCCAATACCAAAACGGGGCCTACGAGGAAGCTGGAGGGGGATGTTTTAGAGGGGCATGAAGAGATAGGTAAAGTGGGGGGAGTGGCTCTGAGCTGAAAGAGGGTAGATTTAGATTAGATATAAGGAAGTTCTTTCCTGGGAAGGTATTGAGACACTGGAACATGTTGCCCAGAGAAGCTGTGGATGTTTCGTCCCTGAAGTGTTTAAGGCCAGGTTGGATGGAGCTTTGAGCAGCCTGGTCTAGTGGGAGGTGACCCTGCCCATAGCGGGAAGATTGGAACTGAGTGAGCTTTAAAGTCCCTTCCAACCCAAACCACTCTGTGATTCTATGAACTGTGCTGATGTTGGTAACTCTATCAGTAAAGATGATGGTACATGCTATTATCCACTGATTGCTGTTGAAAACACAACTATGCAAAACTTAAATAAAGATTTAAAGATAGAGATGTTGTGAAGAAAGCTTTGTTGATCTTGTGAAGATTTTACAGCCACATGTAAGACTATTGAGACTATTGAATTATCTGTAAAGTAAGGATCTGAGGGGTTGGTTTTATTTTTTTGTTTTGGGGTGTGTTTTGCTTTGGGTTTTTGTTGTTTTGTTGTTTTGGGTTTTTTTTTGGGGGGGGGGATGTTTTGGTTCGTTTGTTTGGTTTGTGGGTTTTTTTTTGTTTTTAAAGTACACAGACCCTGACTCCTTAAAAATAGGTTGACATTAATGGAAAAAACGTAACTGTTCATTTTAAAACAATCAGAGCAGTATTGGCTTCCATAAAAATAAACTAAATTATTTGGAGGTATTACTTATCTCCCAATTAGAATAATAAAAAAACCCAGTGAGAATGCTTTGGATATTTTGAAAATACCATCTTTCTCTTTGAAGTACCAGAGAGTCAAAGGAACAATTAATGAGAAAGAAAGGAACTAGCTTTACACGCTGTTAAGTGGTCATGTGGTTTTGACATAATCAAAGCAGCACTCTAAGTTAACTTTACAAGGAAACTCTATTTTGCACATAGTGATCCAGTGCCTGAAACAGGACATGTCTGACTGAGTTGGTTAACCCAGTTCTTCAATTTCTGAAGCTAGTGAAGGAGGTTTTGCTGAACTGAACAAATTGGCCAAAACTGTAACACTTCGAAAACACAACTCGTACTCAGATTATGCGTACCCATCAACTCTGCAAATAAGAAAAATGCAACTGCAACTTTTTATGTAATGTATGATTATGCACTAAAAATGGTTGGTCCAGCATTTGGTGGTAGGTACTCATCATGTTCTGGTAGCAAATATTTAGGCCCATGATGGCCATAAAGCAACCGAGTGATTCCAGAAACCTTCTCAAAGAACAGTGTGTCTCTTCCAACAACAGAAAACAAAATATGGACAAAATGTTCTCAGCAATGTCTCCTTCTACACTAGGGCATAGATGTGGTGAAGAATTTAAAAATGGAAACCATATGGTTTGAGTCTGTTCTCCAGACTCAGTAGTCTGCTGGATTGAATACGTTTCTTTATCAAGTTTCTGTAGAAGAGCATTTACCCATAATTAAATAGCAGGAATAGAGTGGGCTATCACAAGGACTAGCAGTATTTTATTGACAAATATTTTCTGAAATTCCCCTTATTGGAAAATGAAAAATTTGATACATGGAGAAACAAAAACTCCTTGTGTTTATCTAAGCTTAAAAGGGAAGAGGTGCTTATGGTTCAGTACACTTGCTTTCCCAAGATGCAGCAGAGAAAGGGAGGTATGAGAGCCAGATAAAACCTTTTGTACTGCTTAGAGAATGCTCTGAACTTGGTTTTTGGATTCAGCAGAAAAGATTGCTGGGGCTGATTATGTTCCCTTGGCTGCCCTGTTGGCTTAGAAATGTCCTGAAGAACTGGAAGAACAGTGAGGAATGGGAGCCAGCTGTACCAAGTTAGCTCTTGCTGACAACTCCCTTGACTTTTTTTCCTCAGCTACAGGGGATTTTCTGTGCTCCTTTTGCATCAGGTGGTCTAGAGGAGCTGAGAACTGGGGCACAGATGAGGCCTTCCTGTGGACTGCTCAGGTTTCTCCTCTTCAGGTCTCTGTTGAGATGAATGGGTTGGGCTTCTGCATACTCTACAAGTGAGATAGACTGTAGCATGGGCTTGGCTGTTAATACCATTAATTTCACGTAAATGTTTTTGAGTTGTACTGTTCAAAATAGAATATTCTGTGTTTGGGGAGGTAAGGATGCCATCTTAAGGTTGCATATGGCATTTATTTCGGGTTATACTGAAACATAATATTCCCTTTCAAGCTGGGATTTGCTGCATTCAGAACACATGCGAGGTGCCACAGACAGTGTTGTACTCTGAATAAAGCCATGTTTGACTAAGAAAGGTTGTTGTTGTTGTTGTTTTTATTTTTTTTAAGCTGATCTGTAGACAAAGTATCCCAACCTACATGTTCCTTTTAGTGTTCTAGTTAATGTACCGGTATTGGTTTTGGAAGTATTTGCTTTGTCCATTTTGTCATATTTATTCACCCTAGGCTAAAGTGAGGTTTATTTGGATGTGGATCCATTCAGCAACTGCAGTGTATTTTAGTATTAGCTGATCTGCTCTCCCATCTGACACTCCTTGTATGTCTGCTGGATCTGCCTGTTGTGTTCACTCTTTGGGTCACCTGGAGAGAACATCTGCTCTCTACCGAAAGTTTAGTGTTCAGCCAGGTTCTCCTTTCCTTTCACAATTTCACCTTACAGTGAGTTCATGTACTCAGAGCCACTCATATGTTATGAAATCCGTGCCTGGTTTTACCACATGATTCTGACTCTTAGGAATAAAGAGCATTCCATGAAGGGCAGTGATAAGATGCTAAGATGTGAAAATTAATCTAGAATAAACACAGAAGATATGCAGCGTTGTTTCTGCATAGCAGAGGAGTTCTGACAGTACCACCATAATGCAAGGCTGACAACAGCAGGATCTCTAGGAATGTTCTTTTTTACAGCTGGCCTGGACTTGGGCAAAGAAGGAGCACTGTTCTTCAACACCAAGTTCTGGATAGTTCAGGATGGCAGAGCTAAGCAGCTCTAAAAGGCAAGGTCTTCTCATAGTAGCAGAGATACGGACACATCCTGCTGGTGTGTTAGTATTCAAGTCAACAACGGGAAGAGAAACTCTTTGCAGCAGAAGCTGGAGGACAGTTTGAAAGTACTGCAGAGGGGAAGCACTGTGAGTGAACTTGGTAGTATGAGGTATATTATGTTAAGCTTTTGTGGACAAAGATTTCAACAATTCATTCCAGACAAGCCTCCCACTGCCTGTTCTTACTGTACCTCCCCTAAGGCACACACAGATAAGTTCTTTCAACACTCAGAATAGCATTTATGGCAGAGACTTCAAACTACTTCATTCCCCATTCTTTGTCATTCTCATGATGGCATTTTATTGCTCTCACATTTGCAAGTATGTTCGTTATACTAGCAGATGTACAAAGGGAGTAAAATAAACAGTGGTTCATTTTGATCTGTATACTTAGTTTTCCAAGGACCGTTTTCTTTCAACATCATGAAGGTTGTCAAAATTAGGCTTCAGAGATGTTTTAAATGTTTTATTTAAAAATAAAACAGCTATTTGTAATAAATCTGTCAGTGTGATTATTAGCACTGGCTTTGTCTGTGTTGCTGAATAATGTAGTATTTAAAAAGTATAAGGTGATCCTTTGCTTCAAGTCTTCCACTTCAAAAGTATCTAAGACAAATGTATAGTGCTGTATTTTGATGTACACGTTGCCTGGCAGTAGGTCTTCTTAAAGCAGCCAAGTAAGTTGGGCTTACCCTTTCATTTCTGCCCAGAGCATATGTAATGGGCAGTGGTAAGCATAATCCTGTTAAGCGTCAGTACTGTGTGTCTTCCTAACTTGGCTTTTGAATAAGTTTCTTCATCTGCTATACAAATATACATTTGTATTGATGTTCTGTACTATAATAATAGCTTGTACACAGGCTTACTGAACATAGCCCTTTTAATCACATAACCAATACACTGGCAATTTTTCACCTGCCTCATATCCTCTCTTCGTTAATACCTTAGTTGACGTTGGTACAAGTGTCTGTGGAAAAGAAATGCAGAGCTGAAAACATCTTTCCATCTCCAAAGATAATTCAGACTGAAGAGAGAATATGTTAATAGCACTCAAAGAAAAACAGAAACAAGAAAAACCTGCAACCAAACAACCTACCCCAATGAAGGAACTCTGTTGCTGCTGAGAGTTTGTTTGATGGTATTTTAGGGAGAAAAATAACCTGCTTAGTAAGGAGCACCTAATTGCTTGTCACTAGATAGATTAGCAGTTATTTGTGAAGATTAGCACTTAATCTAAAAGAAAGCATATTTTTTAAATAATTGCTTCAGAGGACAGGGAATGAGCAATTGCCCATCATTGTTGAAGTGATTCTGCCAACCATAAAAGATGTACTCTGCCTTGGGTTGCAGAGTAGTGCTGGTGTAATGTTCTCACTAAGCACATGGTAAGGCTTTGGAGCAGAAGATTAGCATTAGCAGGATGCCTAAAACAACTAGATGTGCGTGAGCTTTGAGAGGAATGATGATCTTCAGGCGAGACATAACATCATAGACATCTTTGGAACATAATTTTTCTCTTGCTTGTTATATTCTTTTTTGTAAGCAGACAATGCATATTCATTTGCACCATGACTGATATGTTTTATAGGTCACTGATTTCTGGTGGGTCTTAGCTGCAGTTGCACCCAACAAATGGGCAGTTGAAGTCAGAAGCCTGTGTTAACAGCAGTATTGGGACTGCAGAATTCAGGAGGAAGGAAGTAGATTTTCGTGACGGTCATCATTTGAAGGAAGTACTTAGGAGGAACTGCAGGGAGTAATTTCCCCTGAATTCAGACCACAGGGCTGGAGCAAGGAGGGGATGTATCCCCCCTGCCCAGGCTCAGATGCTAAACTGCATTTCTGTGCTTCATGGTTTGAGTATTTATGCTATGGGAGGAGTATTCACAGGGAAAATCGTAAGAGAAATCCTGGCGATAGCTGCTATTGTTATACTGGTTCTCTGAATTGTTCCTCGACTCACACTGCTGAAACTTCTTGGCGGTCTTCCATGGCAGCTAGCTCTTTGCAGAAGATGTGCGATCTAGGACAGTGAATTAAATCATTAGTGGTTTTGCACATAGGAAGATGGTCCATAAAATGGCTGCAAAGAACAGACATGCAGACGCCTATTTATGGGCTAGTGTATGGCACTGTTGCTGGCAACTCCAATCTGCAGCCAGCCCCTTACTCCTCTCTGGGACCAAACTGAGGGAGGGCTGCAGGTACTTTGTTCAAGTGGATACCAAGTGCTGTAGCTTTTCACCATCAACACCACTTTCTACACTTCAAAGAACTGAAACAGTAGTAGGACAAGATCATCATTCAGGGATTTTTGCCACAAAAGGTTATGTAGCTCTTCAGTTTAACAATTTGCTGAAGCTGATGGGATATAGAGAGTGCCAGCTGTTGCGTGTAATGCTGGGTGCAACTGACTTGGGGCACAAGAGTTCAATGGGTCTTTAAGAGCACTGTTTCTGAACAGTTTGCCTTTCTCATGTAAGTTTGCTCTGCACTCAGGAAAATTCTGGGGAAGGTTTGGGAAGTTTTGCTTTACAGATGATAGAACATTCTAAATGGAATAATATATTTTGAAAATAATGGCACTAATAAGAAAGTACCTGTTCCAATAGCTAGGCACAATTTCTATTGCCTTCTTATAGCTTCCAGCATAGCAGATTTAGGTGTGCACTGATTTTCATTGATGTTTGTGTTTGGTTTTTTGTTTTGGGGATTTTTTTTTTTAGGCTACAGCTGGATAGCTCTGTTTTACATCAGTATAGATGCTCGTAAGTTCAGATGCAATAAGGAAGCAAACATCTACTGTCCCAGATTTACCCCTTTGCGACTGTTTGAAGACATACAGTAACTCATTGGATAAACAGAAGGTGCTTGAATCTGGTCACAGAGAGTGATGATTATACTGAAACATGTATTTAAATGTTCTTTAGGGGAAAGTACTTTGTAAATAGGCTTCATCCTTGACTAACTCTCACTTTGCATTTGAACATTTGAGTAAGCTTAACTTTACTTAAGCTTCTTAAATACTTTGAAGAACTTTTAAGACTAATACAACTATTGCACAAATTGAGTTAGTTGTCTTTTATTTAGAAATAATTGCTTCTTGAAATTATATTCACTCTGTTGAAGTTATATGTAGCAGGTGAACTGGCAAAAATTAATTCTTCCCCAAATTCCACTTTCTTATGCTGATAACATTTCTTAGAATTTTCATTTCATTCTGGGTTCTTGCACTGTGATAAAGAACCTTAGTACACAGTGCCTAGGTATACCTGTTAATGTAATATTAAGCTACATTATATTTTAATTGAGTGCATCCCTGAGGAAATAGACTTGGTAGCGTTGGTGGATGAGAAGCTCCAGATGACTCTGTAGTGCGCATTTGCAGCCCAGAAAGACAACTGTATCCTAGGACACATCAAAAGGAGTGTGACCAGCAGGTCGAGGGAGGTGATTTTTTTCCTCCCTCTACTCCGTGCTGATGAGGCCCCACCTGAAGTACTGTGTGCAGCTCTGGAGCCTCCAACATAAGGAGGATGTGGACCTGTTGGAGCAAGTCCAAAGGAGGCCACAAAGATGCTTCAAGGGCTGGAGCAGCTCTACTGTGAAGACAGGCTGAGAGTTGGGCTTGTTCAGCCTGGAGAAGAGAAGGCTCAGGAGAGTCCTCAAGGCAGCTTCCAGTATCTAAATGGAGCCTACAAAGAAGCTGAAGAAGGATGTTTTAGAGGGGCATACAGGAATAGGTTAAGGGGGGAATGGCTTTGAACTGAAAGAGGGTAGATTCAGATTAGATATTAGGAAGAAGTTCTTCATTGTGAGGGTGGTGAGACACTGGCACAGGTTACCCAGAGAAGGTGTGGCTTGCCCCATCACTTCACTGGCAGTGTTCAAGGACAGGTTAGATGGGGCTTTGAGCAACCTGGTCTAGTGGGAGGTGGCCTTGCCCGTGGCAAGGAAGTTGTAACTAGGTGATCTTTAAGGTTCCTTCTGACCCAAACCATTCTGTGATTCCATGAAAACAAATTCATGTTGCATCATTTCTCCCTTGTATACTCCCAGCATTGTATCAGATGTAGTTCACAGGAAGAATAGGAGGCTGTAGTAAGGAATTTGGAAAACCATTGCTCCATTTCCAATTATGCTGCTGATTCTGGCCAAGGGAATTGCTTTTTTAAAAATGAAACTAGGATTTGACTTTGAAGGAAAATTGCAAGTTTTCACAAGCAGTGACAAATTCTACTCTAAATTTGCTTTAAAAACCTAATGCTGCTAAACTTTGCAGAGCACTTTGGAAACAGCAATTATACTCCTCTTGCTGTCCACCTGTTTCCCAAGCTTTATTGCTATCTGGTTGTGCACCTTTGGACTGTGTAGCAGATTGGCACCTGGGCTTGCCAGTTATGGAGAAGCTGAGGAACAGGCAATGAGAAAAAGGAAATTGCAGACTTTCTTGAGGGATGTTTTGATTTTGGTTGAGATGTAAAACATCTCATTTTCCATTAAAAAATACAGAAAATCGTTTACCACCTTTGCTGATCAGGTTTCATAAACCTGGCCGCGCTTGTCATCATCAAGATAGGAGTATTTAATCTTTTTGTGTTTGGTAGTGTGGGGGGGGAGAAATGGCTAATTTTTTAATGTTGGTTTATTTGTATATATCCTAAGTCCGAGCTTATGTCTAAAATGTGGTTTCTTGTACACACCCGGATTTTAACTGTATTGATTCTTTTTTTTTTTTTTTTTTTTTTTGTTTAAAGCACTTTCTCTAGCTTGTTCTGTGGTTCTGCTGTGCCACTGAGAAGATAGGGGAATAGAACAAGATCATGTCTGAAACTGTTTCTCTTGTCCCTTCCATCTATGTATGGTTTTTCTTTACAGAATTATAATGGTCTATATATTATTCCAGTTTGTTAAAAGTAAAGCATAATAGGATACAAAATACTGGAATTTGGTATCTGTTGTAGTAGGACATCTTTTTCTCATTTTCCTTACATATGTGTAATACATTTTAGGTATGGGAAAATTGTATCCACGAAGGCTATTTTGGATAAGACAACAAACAAATGTAAAGGTATGTATATTTGGCTTTATATTACATTCACCTGAAAGTCCTAATTGATTCTGTAAATTACGCTGATGCATTTTAAGTGCTTTTAACCTTTTTTTCTTCTTGTGGGTTTGTGGGGGAAAGTGATGCTGCTGTGCAGACCAGTTAAAGTCTGCCTCAGTGTCAGCAGCTTCTAGTCAAGGTGTTATTCTGACCTAGTAACCAGAAAAAGATTTTTGTTCAGTTCTAGTTTTAGTTCCAGAAACACTTTAAACCAATAATGCAAGTGAAATTCTTAGTTTGAGTAAATGTAATGGGTGAAACTAGTCTTTAGTTCTGCTTGGTGTTCATTTGTCTGAGCTAGATTTGACACTTTGGTAGCAACCAAGAGCTTTTATCTGCCTTTGCCTTGGAGATTCATGCCAAGGTCAAGGGGAGGTCAGGCTGGTGGGCACGTTCACAAAGCACAACTGCTATC